>VDFB02000015.1:7101695-7306785 GCA_007258455.2 Sequoia sempervirens | reverse complement strand
AAAAGATAAGAATGACCTATTTTACCTTTGCACACAACGCCATGCTGGTGCATGCTATAAAAACTTGGCACAAACAACTCAACATACCAAGTTGGATTTAAAGACACTTATCGTTCCACACATTAGCTCTAGACCAAAGGCGGTACCAGGGAGACCAAAAAACATCATGCAGATCACATTATAGGCATTATATGATATTCAAAAACATTCACATACATTCTTTTCACAAATTCATGCTACTTTTTGTTGTCACAAGCAAACAAACACTAACCCCAACATCTCTTGCAAACCCAAAAAATATAGTCTTGTGATAGAACATTGAAAACCCGACTTGCAGTACACCAGAACACCTAAAACTTGAAATGAGAAAACATATAGACAATTTGAACTCATCCTCCAAACTGTAAGACCACATGTTCAAAAGTGGATAAATGCAAAGCATTCCTTTGAACCTTCTTGAATGCAACAGTATGGTCTTCACTTTGCTAGCTCTTAAAATTCTACGACGACTTCTATGTTCTGAAAATAGGAATATGCATACTTTACATCTACCTCTGTTTAACATCCAAACCACAAGGACATATCTTTAAATGCAGAGGAATGTAGAGCATTGTCCCAAGATTCTTTAGTTCAACTTCCTGAGCATTGACTGCACAAAAAACTTTCATACTTTCTTTCATATCTTATGCAATATTTTACATCTGGAGACAAAGAATACAATCATTCACAACACTTTTAATCATCACACTGATTGCATCACATGCAACCTTTCATAGTACCACTTGTTGATATCAATGACAACACCAACATTTGCAACAATCTCTATTCCGTTGACATCAATGACAACACCTGCACCATAATCAATACAATCCAGTTAGCTTGATTAATAGCCACATGACATATTATATGATAGAAATTCAAAACTCAGATGTTAAGATGAGGGAAGAATTAGTTTATTTTAAAAATTAATGAATAATTTTTCACTATTTTGATCATGTGCATAACCTTGATTCTATGCACATCCTTGATTGTGGAATAGTATTTTTGACCTATGATTCTTGGTTCCTTCACTTATGGAGAACATAATTGCAACTTCTTATGCTTGTACAATCAACCATCTAGGTTTGATTGACACTACTAATGTTGTATTTGGAAATCAAAAATTAAAGAAAGTAAAAAAGGACACTAGAGGACTAGGAGGATGGAGACATCTTTTCCATCTCAAGTTAGCTTCTCACTAAGAGGTGGTTTATTGCTTGGGGGATTTTAGTTCCCATTGGATGAAAGGGGGTTATGTTGGAATTTGTGATCCAAATTTTTGTAACCAAAACAATGAGAATCTTTGATAGCTAGGATAGAGGAAACAATTTTAAACACCAAGACAATGAGAAGTTTTAGTAGCTAGGACAATGAAAGATGAATAATTATGGTGACCAAGGAATTTAAATTTTGATAGCCATGATAGTGATTTGTATTTGTGAATAGCATGTGCTTCCTAGTCCACATTAATTATAATATCATTATTGCTGTTAGTGCAATGCCCATGTTAAACAACCTTGATGATGGATATCAAGTATGTCCCTATCCTTGTTTCAAAGATTGATAAGGCTAATCTCAATGATGTGAATAGTTGATCATGTTATTGCTGTTGTAAATCATGGATTATAGTGTATCTTGAAAGAATATTTGCAACAATAGAAATCATTTCTGCATAACCCTAAGAGAGAAAAATATGTAAATAAGTATTTAGAATCTAAAATGAAAAAAATAGTATCTACAAGCATAATTTAGGCCTCAAAATCACTTCATTTTCTAGAACTAGATTTCATCCACAAGGACAAGGTTGTCAACA
The DNA here is from genome assembly GCA_007258455.2 of Sequoia sempervirens. Lineage (NCBI taxonomy): Eukaryota > Viridiplantae > Streptophyta > Pinopsida > Cupressales > Cupressaceae > Sequoia > Sequoia sempervirens. Next base: position 7,304,933 of record VDFB02000015.1, on the reverse strand, counting down.
AATGAATGTAATCATTTCATCAAGATAACAATGGACTTTGAGATAACTCAACAAGTGGGTTGCATCTCTTACACTTTGAGCCCAACTTAAACTCGGGAGGGTGTTCATAAGGGTATACCTTAATAGATATTGAAACTAGGGATCTATCTTCAATAACTAGGGATCTATCTTCAATAACTAGGGATCTATTTTCAATAACTCAGTGATAGATCATTTTATCATAGGTTATTGATCTATCTTCAATAACTAGAGATCTATCTTCAATAACTAGGGATCTATCTTTAATAACCTCATGAAATAACTAGGGACCTTTTGTGCATTCATAACCTCATGTCATAACTAGGGATCTATCCTCAATGGGCCTCAAATCAATCACTTATGATAAAATGACCGATTAAGGTTATTTTTCCCAAAGACTCTTTAAGACTCTTGAAATCACCTATGGTAAAACAACGCTTTTGAAAAAAGAGCATGCTTTTGACTGTTATAAAATGACAAATTTTCAAAAAAGATTGCTTTTAATTCAAGGATTTGTAGTTAGATTTTTTTTCAATTTTTTTAGAAAATTGACGTTGTGGGCACTTTGTGTGCAAGTTTTACTTGATCCCATTTTGTCAAGGGAGCGATGACCTCAGGTACTAGATCGAATGGCTCATTTGAGTGAGCTAGATGTTGAGTTCCTCAAAGCCATTAGATTGTTTCACATTGCATACATACCGATGATTCGAGCGCACTAAGCATTCATTACCGATATAGTGGAGAGATGGCATTTTGAGACATCCTCTTTTAGGCTACCTATTGGTGAGGCCACCATCACATTAGAGGATGTGTGGAATATTTTGAGGATTCCCATCTAGGGTGCTAAGGTTATATACAATCCTGATTCTAGTGTTGAGGCTTTGGAGCGAGTTTTTCTCGATGATGAGCTTGACATTAATGACAAAAATATTGACCTGCGATAGTATATTGGTGTTGTAGATGACATCATGTTGGTGATAACAGGGCTCATCTATGGGTATATCATGCTCAATCAATGGTCTAGAGGGTTTTCAGTTAGATGGGGCCATGCCCTTGAGAGGATGCTACATGATGGTTGAGTTTATACATGGGGCCCATGCATTCTAGCTCATTTGTATCATGACATACACCAACTAGTTTACAAATATACAGGTGCGACATTCACATTTGGGTGTGGGAGCATATAGCTATTAGGAGAGCCATCAATGGGGCAGCCCAAGTAGCGGGAAATCCATTTGTATATCGATATGACATATTTTTGACACAACACCGACTTTTGGACCTTGATTATTAGTGGCAGATCATCAACGAGATCAATGAGTTTACTTAGAGACTGTGAGGCATGGGATGATGATGAAATTTACCTACCATACTGCTAGAAGACATAGTGGCTTATGGGAGGACACCTCACATACTATAGTGGTAATTTCTGGATAAAGTTTGCAAATAGTTTAGTGAGGTATAGGATGTGCCTACCGTACACTATCATGCCCTGTTCGCCATGACACAAAGAGAGATTGGTGAGTGGGGGCCTATTCCTGTACCTCAAGTTTTAATGACCGAGTTCTTACATTTGACACAGTTCTGGTGGATATGGGCTAATGGAGTTGTGGATCTCGACATTATGAATAAGTATGATGCATGGTGGATCTAATAGAGACCCTTGAGGTTCACCCGGATGGATGGAGGAGTAATGGGTGGTAGAAGGAGGAGGAGAGATGCAAAGATGAGGAGGGTTTAGAAACAATGGTAGAGGGTTGAGGTAGAGGTAGCAGGAGGAGAGGGAAAAGGTATTGGACAGGGACACCAACATGTGGTACCTATAGTGGCAGGGAGAGGAGAGGGGGAGCAGAGAGGAGATAAGGAGATACCCTAGGGTGAAGGCCCTAATGATGTTAGGCTAAGAGTAGCTCTTAGTGAGTGAGATCAGGTGCAGAGGGAGAGAGATGGGTATATGGATGATAGGGATAGCCTCAACATACAACTAGCATAGTAGACAACCAAGCAGGATGTAGAGATAGTCCACCGACAGTAGGCGAAGGCCTAGGTGGTATAGATCACAATTGAGAGGGATGGGGAGAGGACAAGAGACAAAATCTAGAGGTTGCAGGGTAGGGGGATATGGTGACCAAGGCAAAGCACTTGCAAGAGGTGAGAGCACTCACCCAAGAGGCTACTTATTATAAGAAACTATATGAGGTAGTGATACCAATTGAGAGGAGACAACCTTGGTTTTCAACGAGGAGTACAGTGGAAGGACAATTTGGGAGATCTGATGGAGGATTAGTTAGTCATCCACGCCAGCCACCATCATAGCTAGAACCATCAAGAGGACATGCACAACAACTTGGTCCATCAGGAGGACAAGTACAACATGGAGAGTAGGCACAATAGGGTATTCCTCCCCATCCTCATTCTCTAGGTTGAGAGGAGAGAGGTAGCTTGATGTAGCCATGTCTCTGATTTTTGATGTACATGTATTTTGAAAACTTATTTTTGACAATGTATATATGTATTGATGGCTCTTGATAGCCTATTGTACACACATTCATTGTATATATTTTTGTATCATGACACACATTTTTCATGATATATGAGATGAGACTTTATGGGACTATGATGATGATTCCATGGGATGCTATGGATATTATGGATGAATGCAATGTTTGATTTCTTTATGATTTGATGTATGCATTTAATACTTTTATGATGTGATGATATATGATGTAATGCTATGATCTTATGATGCTGTGAAATGATATTATGATATGGATTATGCAATGATGTGATATTAGGATGGTACTAATTTTTTTTTGATGTAGGATGTATGATATGATGTGTCATGTATGGATATGATTCTTTTTTATATTTTTGATAACATACATGATGACTACATAGGATGTATGATACTACTTAACGAGTTAGTGGATGCAAGATGCGATTGATATTTTTGTGTATGTACATTTGATACTTGGATATAATTTTTAGTATGATGAGTAGGATAGAAGAAAGGATAGATGATTAGATGGATTGATAGAATGTGATGATTAATGAATGATGTTGATTAAAATTCGAGAAAGTATGATTATTGTTGATTTGAGATTTTACTTAAAATGGAATGAGATAAGATAGATGATTTTGATTTTGCTTTAGGTTATGCTAAATAATATAGAGAAATTCTTATTTTGATATAGTAAGTAGACACTATGCACTAAAGTATGAAGAACCAGGGTGACGTCATGTCTATTACATGGACTTTGACTTTGCAAACAAATAGGAGTATCCTTGTTCATACTTGACATACAAAACCCTTGTTTGATTATGTGAGAGAATGAAATATCAAAATAAAGTTATGCCTTATGCACAAAATTTATAAAGCACATGATATACAAAGGTCTTTGTATTGCCTGAGATTATCCCTACATGCACAAGGCAAGTATTCACCATAGTCGTATTACAAGAACATCCCACAAACACAAAAAAATGAAATCAATGACTATTCCCCATTATGTACCCCTAAGACACACCAAGATATTGAAGATCAAGGTGGCTTCAAGTGAGTGATGTAATTAGAAAAAAAGATAAATCAAAAGAAAAGACCAATTGACAAAACATATCAATGCCATCATATCTCTTTCTAGAGAGATTGTAATTATTGATCCATGATTGGTGCCTATTGTAGGAATGCTATATCCATTAAGGCAACAATGTTGGATGTTGAATTAGTTGCTTTTAGACAATTGACATGCAGGTAGTTGATGTGTTCTAACAATGATCGATGCTTGTAATTTTTCATGAACACTTATGTTTTGATGATTTCCATACTTTTTTTTGCTTACTTTGTCAAAGATGGGGATTGTGATAGGTTTATTATGGATGGAAAGTTTATTACAAATGGGTGAGTTGTGATGATTTATTTTGGACATTTTTGAGTATGTTTTGAATGTTTTTGAGCCTCTTTAGAATATTTGAGGTTGTTTTTGGATTTTTTGAGATATTTGAGGCTGTATTTGTTCTTTTGAGATATTTGAGGTTATTTTTGGATTTTTTTGTTTATTCAGTTGTTTTTGGATTTCTAGAATTATTTGAATGTTTTTTTTAGATTTTTGCATTAATTTGGATGTTTTTGGATTTTGCGTTAATTTGGATGTTTTTGGATTTTTACATTTATTTGAATGTTTTTGATTTTGAGTTTTAAGATGTCCATATTATGAAGTGAGCTAGGAAACATATATCAAGATTTATGCACAAGCATGATTTTAGCAGATGCCCCTAGTGTCTAGAAATGTTAGGACATTATGAATGGATAAATGGTATAGCATGATGGATGTATGAGTGAAAGATAAGAAGGATAAGAGTTAGGGATTTTACTTCCAAGGAATATCTCGTGATAGGATAACATATTAAGATCAAGCATGACGGTTTGGATAGTGCTAGTTGTAATTGATAATATGACATAGGATAGGATATGGTAAATGAAAATGACCATGTCAATATTTTTCCAAAACATGTTTTGAAATATATGCCCCTAGTCTTTGTCAAGATTGAGCTATATAGAGAAGATGGATAAATGAAAATGAAATGGATTGGATTTATTATAGGTAGAATGGATTGGATGGATGGTGTCGATAGCATGGTGTTTGAGATAAGATGCTCCCACTTGAAATGGTACACATAGATAATCAATTTATGCATGACGACTGTTTGCCAAGTTTTCATCATGGTACTTACCCAAACCACCATAAGAATGGTTTTCACTAGAGGATGATTTTTATCTTTACTATTTTTTTTGTTTTATCTTTTTGGATGCTTGAACTTTTTGGATGATCATAGAATATGTGAAACCCATTGGAGGTGCCATTGTAGATGTTTTCTTGTCATGATATGACAACGATGTCCTTCCTTGAGTAGTTGTTTTGCCAAGATAAGGGAACTTGTCTATAACCCTTAATTATTCTTGTGATCTTTGTTGATACCAAAGTTGGCCTTATATAAATACATACATCACGATAGAGTGCCATCAGAGTCCTTATTATAAAGTGTTGCTGCCAGGAGATGGTGAATATGAGATCTAAATATTTTGGATTTTAAGTGGGAAGGTGGATGTTGATATGAGATATGCGATGTGGATGAATTATTAGGCAGTTTGGAGTGTGGATCTTTTATTTTCCAAACTTGAGACAATGGTTGATGGAGTGTGGATATGGAATTTTGAATGGGTTTGGAACCACATTTTTCATGCGCTTTAAGTGTCAGTGTTGAAGACTTCCTTTGAATTGGTGGATTTTTTTGATGGATTGAAGCCCCTTTTTTATTTTACTCCATAGTTTCATTGACTATTGGATTTGATATGGATTGATTGCTTTACATGATCCATTTTTCTTAGGGACCCATTTTAATGTTACATGTCCACTTTGAGTTTTAGATTTATTAACTTCAATGACTTGATCTTGATATTTTTTGCAAGGATTTTTATTTTGTTGGTCTGAATTAGTAGGTGGAAAGATTCAAGGATGATAGTTTATGATGTGGATGGTTGGAGTACTAGAAAAAACCTCATTATAAGGAGTCTTTATGAATCCTATTTTGATGTTTGCATTGGATAAATTTTCCCTTGGTATCATGGAGGTACCACCAACATCATTAAATTTCTTGATTGTTAAATAACTAGGGCCTTGATGTTTAGGATTGTCGATAAACTGCACGATTTCTAGAATACCCTATTCATTTGTGCCTAATCCTTTCCCTTGATACTGCATCCATTGAAATTTTTTATTGGAAATAAGATTTGTTTTGCCTTGGAAACAAGGTGCCAACTCTTGTTTGTGTCTTTTTGAACCCTCAATAGTAGTTGTATTATCATTAGTAAGAATGCTTGATTTGACAAAGGTGAGTGATTTGAGTTGATAGGTTATTGGTACTTCTTCATTCTGTGAGATGTTGATCAGATCTATAGTCACCTGTTGATCAATATCTTTGACATGAGTTTGAGGAGATAGGAACTCTGAGTCAATATAGAAACCTTCTTCATGGTCAATTTTTGGAATATCATCATGTAATCCTATGAACTTAGCTATAGCTTCATAGTTTTCAAATACGTCTAGAGTAGAAGACTCTTGTTCTGAATACACAATGGATGGATAATCTATGTGTCCAGTGGAAGAAAGTGTCTCATTCAAATAAGTGAAAGCTATCAGAATATGGATTGGATCAACTATTGGTTCATGAATGAGATAGAATGGATTGATGGGATCATTAGGGAACTCAAGAGATATAAGATTTCAATCAATGATAAGAGGAGATTGAAGAATTTGGATATCTTGATCTTGACTTGTTTAAGAGCTTTCTTCTTTATGCTTTAGATTATGTTCTTGACATAGATATGGATTTGATGATGGGAATTTTGAATGGTGTCAAAGTGTTGACATGATGGCAATGGATTTTAAGTTGATATGGAGGGTGATGGAAGGTATGTTGGCACTTGGGATGTGATTTCTTGATCATGGATTTAAAATGTATTAAGATGCAGATTAGCTTTGAATTCATGATTATCTATCCTATATAGCCCTTGGACAAGATCTTGGAAGGTTTCATCATTAGATGAGTGGTTTGATGGAGATGGTATGACTTGACTTCGTGGAGAGCTTAGAGATGAGGTAGAGGGTTCTTGTGGATAGGATTCTTCAATACAACCTATCATGAAATTGAATGGGGGATATATGTTATGATATGAGATGATATGAAGGCCATTATTTCTAAATGATCCATTACTATATCTAGAGGGATGGCTTTGATCACACTTGGGAAAAGTATCTTGATATATGTTGACATGATTAATGGATTCCTGGATGTGCCCTACTACATTGTCATAGGAATAATTGAACTTGTTGTAATTCCCTATTTTACCAAAATCATTTCCTTTCCCATAATATGGGATTGGATCTTTGTAGAATTTGAAGTCACTGTTTCCCAAAGTTCCTGGATGTTGATTGTCTCTAACCTCTCCTTGGTCAATAAGGTCTTGTATAAGATGTTTTTGTTTTACACAATTTTCTGTCTTGTGACCTTTCGTTCTATGGTATTGGAAATAATCATTGCCATTATACCATGGGGGTTTGATTTGTGGTTCTTCATAATATCTAAATTCAGGAAGCTTGATGAGGTTTGATTGAATCAATTTGTATAAGGCCATTTCAATAGGTTCCTCTAAGGGAGTGAACTTGCATCAAGGAGCATTGTTAGTTCTTTGAGATGGTCCTCTTGGAGGATTAGTGTTTTGATTGGTTGGTTGATTATTTGGCTATGGTTGTATGTTTTGCACAAATTTTGCATCCACAACACTATCATTGATAATGTTCTTGTTTTTAGCCCATAGGCATGGTTTTTCTTGAGAGCTCAAAGGTTGATCCTTGTTTTCTTTGTAGATTTTGACTATCCCTTTAGCAATGAGATCCCTTTCGATTGTTAGACCCCTTTCTTTGAGTTCTTTGAATGTATTGGCACATTGTATGCGTAGGTGAAAGCCAATTCTTGTGTTGATATTTTGAAAAAAAATGTCCACAAGTTGTTTTTCTGGAATGGGCCATTTACATTTACTAGCTTTATGCCTCCATCATTGTAAAAAGGATGTGAATTTTTCTCGATTTTGTTTGGTGATGTACAAGTTGGTCATGGTAACCTCATGTTCTATATTATAGGAGAAACAAGCTACAAATTTATCAACAAGTTCTTGGAATATCTTGATTCTTGGGGGTAAGTGGGAGAACCATTCAATTGATTCTCCACGTAAAATTCATGGAAAGAGGCACATTAGATATGTATCATTATATGACACCTCTAAGAAAGCTACATAAAATTCCCTTATATGTTCATGTGGCTCACCATGTCCTTTGTATTTATTTAATTTTGGCATCTTGAAGTTTTGGGGGAAAGGTGTCAGAGTTATGTTCCTATCGAATGGATAGGGACATAGGCCTTCAAGAGCATATGTTTTCTTCACGTGTCCCAATTTCATATCATTTATTTTTTGATTAAAGCTTTGAATTTGTGAAGCCAAGTCGTTATGAGGGTTGTTTGATTTTTGGTTGAGTGGAATGTATGTACTGTGTTGGGGTATGGATGATGAGTTATATAATGGATTTTGATTTGATGGGATATTGTTATAAATGCTATAAATTATGTTTTGTTGAGGGTTGGTTTGATGTTGAGTATTTTTTTTTGTGTTTGGGTGATGTCATTTATGTTTCATTAATGTTGTGGTAGGATTTGTTGTTGTGTGATTTTTTTTGATGGATTTGGTGTTGAGGGATTTGATGTTAGGGAATTTATTTTTGAAGGATTTTTTGTTGAGGATGGGGGATGTATTGTTGTTTTTGAGGGATTTTTTGTGGTTTTTGAGGTATGTGTTGTTGAGGGTTTTGTTGTGGTTGGGGGAAATAATGTTGTTGTTGAGGGATTTTTTGTTGTGAGAGATGTGAAATGTTATAAATTCTTGTTATATCCGATGTGGGATCTTGTTTTGTGGTGGTAAGAAAGGAATTTTATAAGTTGTGAAGGTAATTTAGGATATTGGGGCTGTTAGTGTCCTTGGTTATGTTTAATGTTTGTGAAATGTTTGGAATGTTAGGATGCATGTGAGGGGAGGGGTTGGTGTTGTGAACAAATTATTTGTATAGTTCATCATGTTGGTATTTGGGGGATTTGGTACATTTGGATTTGGTTGGATTGATATAAATGGGGGTATGTGAGGGATGTTTGTGACTAGATGATTTTGAATTTGTGGGATTTTTTGATCACTTACACTTTAATTTTGATAAAGCAGATTCATAAATTGTGTAGAAAATGGTAAGGAATCCATGTCAAAAGGGGCTATAGTAGGTTGAATTGGTATGTTTAGCATCAAGGGTGAAATTATTTGTTCAATGATGGTTTGCACAATAGATTTGTTCTCACATGTAGGTACACTAGATGTCATAGCATTTATAAGGGCTTGCTTCCTAAGTGCGACAATATTATAGCTTGAAGGTAATTTGGCACCACCTTGTGCAAGTTTGAGAAAATACAAGTTAGGTTCTGAAGCTAGTAAGACATCAAGTACTCTAGCCATAGATGGATCTTGTTGTATCTCTAGAAGTTGTTCTTTAGTGAAGTATTTAAAGCCCTCAAATTCATGTGTGATGTCTTCTATAATGACAATTTGATCTTGTTATTTTTGTTGGGGAGTTTTGATACTCTTGAGGGTTGAACATGTCATTAGGAATTCAAGGGGTTATTTCAAAAGTATTCATGGGTGTGGTGTCACTTGAACTACTTGGGTTGGATTCCATGATTTTTTTTGTGTTGAGATCTTGTTATAGGAATAAAAATTTTGATGACCTTGTAAGATGTAAGTTTTGATGATGTGTTGTGGGGTGAATGTTTGTTTCAAAATGGACTTGGAAGAGGACATGCTAAATAGATTTGGACCAAAGTTTGATGTTGATGTTTGTTGGATGGATGAAGGATATGAAACATCTAAAAGATAAAGTTTGATTAGATATTTTCTTGAATAGTGTTGAAGATGATCTTTTCTTATCCTAGACTAATGAGTCCAAGCAAAGGAATATGATAGTGAGTTTACAAACTTAGGAGTAGACAAGGACTAATAAGCTAGCTTGCTCACAAATATTGATGCTAATTCAACCATTCAATTGAAAATAACTATTTTTCAAGCCAAAGAAAAACTAGAGGATATGGTAGTCGATCTAAAATAAAGACTTATGTCTAATGTTGGTTGTTGGTGGATGAGTTATTTGTTGTTGTTGATGGGGTTTCTATTTGGTTCAAAACTATAGGATGTGTTTGTAGAAGTCAAAGGTGAAAGAAGGATATGAGATGTGTTTGAATGCTTGGTATTCTATTTGGATGATAGGTTATGATTACAGGTCTATTTATTACAAGTCTCTGGTCCTACAATGATTGACTGTTGAATTTAGGAAAGTAGAATTTTAGGGATTTTGGAAAATTAATTTGACAATCAAAAGCATCGATATATATATTTAAAAAGAGTTGCTTTAACCTATCAAAAGTGTGGAACTTACCCTATCATATGTGTCTAGTTATGGAAAAAGCATCGGTATACTGCAAAAGCATCATTATGAAAATAAAAAGTGGTAGTTTATGATAGAAGCGTCACCGTTCAAGATTTTAGGGTATTTGATTGACAGGGTAAATAGGATCAAAAGTGTTGAGTTTCTCAAACGTGTTGATATGCAATTCAAAAGTGTTGATATTATTTGTCAAAAATGTCAGATTGTAATCAAAAGCATTATAGATTGCAAAGCGTTACTGTGACAACAAAAGCATCATTGTAACACAAAGGAAAGATTCTGCAAGTAAGCCTAAAATCTGTCAAAGGTTTTAGACTAAATTAACTATTTTAAGGATTGATTTTGATTTGTTTTTGTCTGGAAAGAGATATCACACAACTGAGAATAACATGTAAAATCGACTAAGGTGTAATCGGATAAAGGTCATGAGTCTTTTCAATGAAAAGCCGCTATATGTTGATTACATGTTTGAACAAGAAAACACATCATAAAGCACAACCTAATTATTAATAAAATGGTGTATTGAATTAGTAGAGGCCCACCCATTAAAGCTTAATATCTTTAAATAAATGAGTAACTAGGGTATTCTAAGGTCATGTACCACCTTAACACCCCTTACCTTGAAAGGATGAGGTCCTAACAAGGAATATATGTTACCTCAAAAAGAGAAGAGTATGTGGTAACTTTGGGCATGATACTATACCTTGCACCCTACTAAGCCAACGACTGATGGTCTTAAAATCTTCTAAAAATAAGCTTCGTAGTGTTTCCATGAACATTGAGCATGTTTGGGGATGTTTGAGTCGAGGGGGGTATCCCCTCTTCTCTTCACCTATACACATCTTGATGGATCGAGGGTCATGAGGCTTGGCTTAAAGGATGTTGGCCACACCTTGAGGTATAAATTTCATTCTCCCCCTTTATATACCCCACCAATAAGTGTGGTTGATTTTGTACTTGAGGTGATGAAATCCCCAAGTAGATCTCCTATTGAATTAAATGGAGATACTAGTGTTTCTGATTCACATGCTCGCATGTAGCATAAGAGAAGAGCATACTTTGCTAGTATTCCTTGAGTATATAAAAATGTAAAAAATAGTGGTGTTTTTGAACTCCAATATCACACATAGTACAAGGAGAGAGGATACACACCAATAGACTACTAAATAGGGCAAACAAGTTCTTTAATTAATCCCAAATTCAAATGTGTAACTACTCTAGAAATCAAAGCATTAAACATTGTTTGCCCTGCATCAGATACATTAGTATTTTGTCTTATTTTTGTCTTCTCCTAACGTTCACCAATGCTACACAGATGCATTAGTCTCAAAAGATCAAGCACATGTTAGGGTTAGGGTAAAATTCAAAGACAAAATCAAATGTACCATTGTAATAGTCAAAGCATCACTATAAGTAATATCAAACACATTAGTTTACCTCAAAAGTGTCACTGTAATTATGCAAAAGTGTTGAGTCATATCCAAAGCCTCATTATAACCTGTAATCACAAAGAACCCAAAAGCGTCAGTTTGTTAGAAGCATCAAAATACTTCATAAACATCATTGTGTAAATCAATAGTGTCAATTTATGCCAAATGTGCCACTAGAAAAAGATTAAAAGCACCAATATTGTTCAAACACATCACTGTAACCTATAGCTTCATAAAAAATCACTTGGATATTAGATTAGGGATGTGGGTCCCATCGAGCGTGCCAAAATATATAAAGGGAATAATAGGAAATGAAATAGAAGGAAAATTAAGCAATTAGAGTTAGAAAAAACTAAACACAAAATCAAGAGATCAATTAAACCTATTGACCAGTGAAGTTGAATGCCATGCTTTAAAGAAATAAACCCAAATTAAGAATACAATTCAAATTAAGATCAAATTACTTTAAAAATGCATGCAAACCTCGTACTCCATTGTTGAATTATGCTAATTTGGTATGTGGATTTCTCAAATTTGCATAATCCATGTTGCAAAAGCTTGTTGATGATGTTTATGAAGCTTGGTGATGAAGATCTTGATTCACAATGATAGCTCAAATGCTCAATTGAATGCTCAAAGAATGATAATCAATTTTCTCAAAGGATTGTGAATGAATTCAAGTTGAGGAGAAGAATTGTTTTATAGATTCATTGAAGGTTTGATTGATGGTGGAGATTGAATGAGAGGTTCAAGTAATCGAACTCCATCCTTTGATTTAAGGGAGATATTTTAGGATATTTTATGGAGGGAAGATATTTTTGAAAAGATAATTTCATTTTTTAAAATAGAATATGCCATGCGCAAGTTGGAGGAAAATTAGTTAATTGAATAATTATAAAATTATTTAATTGTGAGATGAGAGGAACTTAAGACTTTTAATTAAATAATTAAAAATTATTTAATTAGGTGGGTTAGAAGAAAATTAGGATTAATTAAAAAAAAAAATTAATTAATGTGGAAGGGGGAAAATTAAGAATTTAATTAAATAATTCAAAATTATTTAATTAAGGTGAATCAGAGAAAAATTGATGAATTAATCAAATAATATTATCAATTAATAGAGGAAAATAGTTAATTTAATCAAATAATTAGAAATTATTTAATTAAAATTGATGAATTAGTAGATAAAGAGGAAAATGATGGAAAATAGCAAATTACAAATGTGTGATATGTTTAGACAATTTTAGGTGTCTACACATGAACATCTTATCCATGGTTACACTCATGCTAAGAAGCGTGACAAAGGAAGATCCCTAATTGTGATTACAAACCCTCCAAAGTGTATACATACTGCACTGAAGAAACTATGATACATAACTCACATTTGTCAAATCTTCTTGTATTCACAAATCTGCAATCCAAAGAATGTGAAAGACACTTGGCTTTAATGGTTACCTTACAACTTTCTAGGCATTTAGAGACCACAAAATGATCAACCCCCAAAACTGAGACTAAAAAAACATACATATACATTTGGGTGCCAAAACCTTAAGTTTTTTTATTGTAGCACTTTCACATAAACAACTCTAGACCATTCTTTCCCAAAATGGGCAATTGAGATTGATGGGAGAGATCAATATTTAATTCGGGTAGTTGAGAAAGGTGGGGCACCATTACTATGGGTAGGTGGAGTAGGTTTGCAAAGGAATATGCCATAAGGCCATAAAACCACCAAAAAACAACTAAAAACTTGACCTACGCCAAAATGGGCTCAAAATGAAATTTGTAATTAAATATTGTTGACCCTCGACAAAAGTAGTTGTTGAGGGCCGAGCCATTGGACCGAAACATATTGTTCACCAAATGCCAATTGGTATAGAGAGAGAACAAGAATATTGATGAAGCTCCAACAAAGGAACTATTAGATGTTGGGCCAAACCAAATTGCATGCCAAGGAAGCAAACAACAACTAAACTGCAAAATACAAATGCTCAAAAAACTTAGGCGCTTTCTGAAAAGTTTACATTGATGATCAGAGGGGAACCCAAAACTCGTTAGGGGTTCCCATCGAACTCCTGAAATAAAACTCTTTCTTCTTCCTTCATCATTTCTCCAAAATTGACCTTCAACAATATATCAGGAACCAAGAACCATCAAAATCTCCAACTCTTAATAAATTAGTCGATTTGACCCTAAATCTCATAAAACAAAAAACAAAGGAACCCAACAAGCCCATATTCAACATGAAAATTTTGAATTATGCATACCTCACCCATTTTAGCTAAGTTAGTGATTCAAGCCCCACGAGAAACAAAATTTATGTGAAAGGGGAGGCTAGGAACAAGTCAGGGGTTTTGGTGGTTCTAGGAATTGCAAGAACCTTTGAAACACACACATAGCACTTTTCTTCATCTTCCATTTGCACCAACACATATAACATGAACAAGAACATGCACCATCAAGAAAATTTTGATGGTTCCGTGAAAAAGGAAAACCTCAAATAACATAATTGAAAAATGGCTAAGGAATGAAATAAGTTGGCAGTCGGTGATAAGAAAGGAATTGGGAACCCATCAGTGGTTTTGGAGGTTCTGAAAATGGCTATTAGCATTGATTGAGGTTCCAAGAATAAGAAAAACCTCCAATTGGTTATAACTTGCTCATTTTAAGTCTAAATTTCCCCAAATTTGAAACATGGATAGCCATCTGGGTATTTTATAACATAGAAGGATCAAACAAATCCCAAATATGCCATTTTTTGGATTTTTTGAGTTTTGAAGAACTAAGGAAAAGGGAGGGGAAACAAACAACCAAAGGAAAAATTCAACATGGTAATCTTGATGAACTACCTTAGATAAATTATTTATGAGGGACCATGAACTTGGCACATGAAAGGGAAGGGAATCAAGACAAAAAAAATATGACAATATTGAGTCCCAACAATGGCTTTGGTTGGGGATGTGTGCCTCTTGCAAGCACATCAAGAATCTAGATCTTTAGGTAGACCAAAACAATGAACAACAAGGAACATGATTGACTCATGAGAGATAACAAAAATATATAGATAACGAGATCATAGGAATAACAATAAAAACATGAACAACAAAGGTATGGATATGGTACAAAATTTTAACACAAAGTAGGTCAACCTTGCAAAAGAAGAATAAAATTACTTGCTTCAATCAAAGACAAGTCTATTGAAGGAACTAATTCACTCAACCCATAGTTTTTCCCTGTAGATAGCTGCAACATGTACAACCTTCTCCCTTCAAGAACAAAATTGTGATTACCATTAAACAAGTGAAGACAACCACAAAACATAGACCACCACATTTCCTAGTTTTCATCATTTATTTTTATAGAAGCTCATGACATAACTTGAAAACTCGGGTCAACATCAAAAGGAACCATAGTATGCTCATACCTATTGACCTCCTTTGATTAATTGAGGAAAAAAGAGAATGCCTCCAATTCACACAAAAAATGAAAATGTGCTACTTCATCTTGTTGACCTACAAAAGGAAAATTATTTTCTAACAAATAAAAAAAAATATATTAGAGCTCAAGCATATAGGAAACTTGAGTAGTTGATTAATAACCAGCCTAAAGAACTTCTTGTTGCTCATAACCATCACAAGATGCATGTTGGCTCCAAGAGAAACACTCGAACTTGGACACACTGTCATGCACACTATAAGAAGCTACATCTTCATCACAAAGGAAATCCTCATATTCAATTTTGTAAATATTCTAGGACAACAGACAACCAACATACCTTGGAATCACTTATGCTAATGAAACCTTCATCAACACATCTTTTCAAGTCAAAAGACTTCTCGGGTGAAAATCTACACTCCTCAAATTGCATCCCTATTTTAATCATTTTTTGGTAATCCATTATGACATGTGTTTCATAAATTAGACTTGTGACAACAATTTCATATGACCCTTTTGAAGTAAACTGCACATGAGGAAGACAACAAGTTTCAACCAAAGAAAGAGGTTCTCATATGCATCCATATGATCACCAATATCACATTCATCAAGTGTTAACTCTTCGTTTTGAACATCATTAGCTGCACAAACACTCATCTTTGTATTTGTCTCTTTATGTATAGTTGTGCCTATGCTATCCTTATGAAAACAATCAGTAGAAAATTCAAAATAAGAGGAAGGGAAAAAATAGGAAAGAGATCAAACAAGAAAAAAACTTCTTGTTCACCATTTGCAACATCAATATATGCAGTCTCTACATACTTTTCTACTTGAGTTGATTCATCTGATGAATCTCTTTCATACACATCCTCTTCACTATCCAAATTGATACAAAAAAAATCAAGGCCATAGTACTCATTCTCAAGATGGAGGTCATCATTAATATTTTCATTACAATCATCCACAGATGATTGGTCCAACTGAAGCTAGGTGCACACACTGTCATCTTTATTTGTATTGCTACCACATAGTGCACCGAAACCTTCTTCTACTTTCCCACAAATACAATCATCACTTGATATCATGCTTCTACTTGATGCCATATCCATACACTTGTCTTCAACAACATGCTCACCACCAACAACCTCTACTCTTGAGGATAATGATTTTGTGACCATGTCCCTTCTCAGATCATCTATGAATCCAATTCACTTGCACGCTTGCTGAATTTCAACCAAATTAAACTCTTCCTATATTGAATCAAAACCTAGAAAAACACCATAGGCTCCAAAAAACATGTCAATACAAGCATGTGTGTTAGGTCTGCAATTTTATGGGATCTTGGAAAGAGCAACAACAAACTGTGACTGAACTCCATACTAAACTCTCCCTCTTTCTATACGATGTTTTCCATTTCTTCAACAAGATAAACAAGGTCTAAAATGATCTCTTCTTCGAATACAACCATAAGGTTATTCCACAAAGAAAAAATGTGCCCAGAAAAACTTAGATACCAACTCTTTTCCTTTGCATCAAATGACCTAACAAAAAATCTCATCGACATGTATTCATATTCAAACTGATACTTTTCCATGAAATTTGAAAATACCTCAACATGCACACTTCCTTCCCAATGATCATAGCTATCAAACCTAAGCATCAATAGATATATTGAAGTTCTCATCATTTTCCTTTCGTAATTGACCTAGGAAAAGCCAAGCTACATATAAATGGGATCAAGTAGTACAACATGAGATGGAGAAATCTAGTTTTCTATAACATCAGGGTGTCTTTGTGAATGTAGAGCCATGAATATTTCTTCACATTCCATTTCAAGCTCAAAAACATTCCATCCTCAACCTATTTTCAAATATGGATGACTATATATTTGAATGTGAACTTTTTTCTTATGCTATACTATATGAACAGTAGGGTGATTCAACCTCATAATATTCCTAGACATGCATCCTCTCATGTTCCATAGGATTTGTATTATATGATACATTTTGTGACATATCCATGGGTATATGCATCCATTCTAGCTATCCATGTAGAAAATAGAGGAAACAAACTATTTCTTTACCAAGGAAAAACTATGCTTTGAATTGGAAGAAATAATGGTACCTTAAAACCATTGAAGTCACTCAATATGTGTTCATGAAACATGAAGAACAACAATAATTTTTTTTTCTTTGACAACAAAGTCACCAACTCACATATCTGAGGGAATCCTTGAAGTGCACAAAATTTCGAGGCATAAATTTGGTTCTAGGTTGCAGTAACCAACAAAGTCTTCAAAATAATATCAATATAGCAACCCTTATCATTCTTGATGTCATTCTGTTGGTGCAAGTTGATGGGATTCCAACTTTAACAAAAATAAAATGTGAATTGTATAATATACTTGACAATGACACCATTTTGTTGGTGCAAGTTGATGAGATTTCAAGTTCAACACCCAATAAAATATGAACTTTATATCCCCAAAAATGACACCATTCTATTGGTGCAAGTTGATAGGATGCCAAATTCAATACACAACAAAATGAGATTTGTATATTCCCAAAAAAGATGCTATTATGTTAATACAAGTTGACGTGATGCCAACTTCAACACACAACATAATAAAAAAATAAACTTATCTAGTTACCACGCTTCTTAAAATACTCTTTTATCTTTTATATCCTTGGAAATAGCGCCATTTTATTAGTGTAAGTTGACGGGATGCCAAATTCAACATACAAAAAAATACAAAAAAACAAACTTATCTAGTTAGAAAGGTTCTAAAAATATTCTTCTCTTTTCTATCCCTAGCAATGACACCATTCTGTTAGGTCTCATAATCACTATTCCATTTTCTAGAAGTAGATTTCACCCACAAGGGTTGTCAACAAATGAATGAATTGGTTCATCAACAAAACTATGGAGGACTCAAAGATAACTTAATGAGAGTGGGTTGTTTCTCCTACACTTTAAGCTCAAATTAAAATTGGGAGGGTGTTCCCAAGGGTATACATTAATAGATATTGAAATCACCTATGATAAATAATAATGAACTGAATGATAGATAAACCCAACTCACCTACTTGGCCCCAAAGACTATCATTGAACCAAGTAAAAATAGCTATCTCAAAACCCCTATATAGTTGATAATAGTATACAATTATAACTTATAAGGAAAGAATTCATTTGAGGCTAACTAAAGATAGATCCTTAGTTATATCATGAGGTTATGAATGTACATAAGGTCCTAACCCTAATCTATTGATTTGGTGTTTTGATTTGGATTTGAGATTGGTCATGATTTTAGATTGGTGCCTACTTATTGGGAAATAGAGTCATGACCCATAAAATAGAAAATAAATTAGAGACAATAAGAACAATAGGTTTTATATTTTTATATACCCAAAATTGTGAAATTAGAATGATAGAACAATACTTATTTATCCAAAAGAGAGTTGCATATATTCATATGCAATATGAAAAAGATTATTAAAAAGCTTACAATAGTTTTATATTGTTGTTACATTCATCTTATCCATGGTTACACTCATGTAAGAAAGTGTGGCCAAGGAAGATCATTAATTGGAATTATAAACTCTCTAAGATGTATACATACTGCACTAGAGACACTCTAGCATATAACTCACTTGCATTTATCAAATATTCTTGTATCCACAAACCAACAATCCAATGAATAGGAAAGAATTGGATTCAATGGTTACTCTATAACTTCTTGGGAATTTGAAGACCATACAATGGCCAACCCCCCAAAAATTAGACTATAAAAATATACATATAGGTTTAGTCATCAAAACCCTAAGTTGTTACATTGTAGTACTTTCACATCTATGAATCCAGATCAATCCCACCCAAAATGGGAAATTTTGATTGATGGGAGAGACCACAATTCAATTCAAGTAGTTGGAAAATGTGGGCACCATTGTTATGGGTAGGTGGAGTAGGTCAACAAAGGAACACACCATCGGGCCCATACAACCACAAAAAAACACTTAAAAACTTGACCTACACTAAAATGGGTTTTCCACACAAATCTAGTGTTATTGTGTTCTTTGATGTGATGCATGCTTTCTATGTTCCTTTCTATTACTGCGAGTTTGATGTGATGCTTTGAATGAATATTTAATTTGATGAAGTAAATGAATTTAAGAGAATATGATTCACCTCCTTCTCAGTATTTTGGGTGTTCAAAAATTGGTATTAGATCTTGGTTCCTTCAATTGGCTTTATTGCTGAGGTAGATCTTGGAGGTTGAACACATGGCTACAAGGAAGTATCCTCTTCCTCTGGAAGAGATTATCCCTAAAGGGTTTATTGAAGAAAATTGTGTAGTTAAAATGGAAGGATAACTCAAGTCAACTCTTGAAGATTTGGATAAAGTAGAAGCTAAGAATATATATCTAAAAGAGTATTTTAGTGATGCAAATGAATAATTAAGAAGTTGAGATAAAAACTCAAGAAAGCTACATACATGATCAAGGAGCTCAAGCAATCAAATGAGGCTATCACAAGTCTGAAATTAAAAATTGAATAAGGTAAAAGAGTTGAAGACTACTTGAATGTTAAATTGAAAGAAAAATATAAAGAATGTTTAAATATTGAAAAAGAGGTTGTAACCTTAAGATTAGATCTAGAGAAAGCAAAAATTTAAGAAGAAAAATTCGAGAAGAGTACTACAATGCTTGATGAGATGATTGTAAATTAGAAGGGTTCTAGGGACAAAGAAAGATTAGGGTTTGAGAAAGGAGAAAGTTCAAAGATAGATTAGATTCCAAACAATACTAAAAAGAAGAATGACAAGAAGAGCAAATCCAAGAAGGTCTGGAACCAAAAGAAATATTTCAAAAGACCATCGATCAGACAACCAAATGCACAAAGGTACCCATCTTTTAATGGTTGTTTTTATTCTTGCAATAAGTTTGGACATAAGGCTATAGAATGTAGAAGCCGAATAAATCATAATGTTCAATATTTTCCTGGTCAGTGGTGCAGGAGCACCTATTTGATCACATGCCTCCATGAGGCCTTATTGAGTAATTTGTTCCATTTTTATGTTTTGAGATTTTAATAAGCCCAAGAGGCCACCTTTGTGGTGTTATAGGTCCTAGGATGTTGTTCATTTCTCATATATTGTAAAAATTGTCAAAAGTGCAAAATTAGGTAGATGAAATGTCATTAAGGTGTTTTGTCAACACACTAATCAAAAGGTGGTTGAAAATAGTTGGTTTGGGTTGAAAATGTATAAATAAACCCTTCAAAACTCGAATTGGGGGTTGGAGACATTATTTTTGAAGTTAATGAATGGCAACCTCAAGTTTGGTATGCATTTTCTGATTTTTACATTGTTACCAGATTGAAGTTGTGATTTGTACGGCCTGGTATGGACTCAAATGATAGAGTATCATATATTGATGGAAATATCTCTATTTCTAGTTTCCAATTCTTTTTGTCTCATTGAATTTTATCAAGTTTTGTGGAAGATATGATTATTTTGGTGAGACTGCCTATTCTAACAATATTGTGCAGAATTTACAGTCTAAAGAAGTGTGATGGTACGGAATATAAATTCTATATTTTGGATCTAAAACCAATTGGATTTTTTTTCCATGTGAATCTAATTTCGTTTGCTTCAACTCTCATCAAAATTCATTAAGAATTGAATAAGTTATGAACATTTTTGTGAGGGTAGGTCTGAACCCTACCTAGGGTTTGTAGTTTTGGGAAAAACATAATAACTTTCATTTCCACCATTGGATCTTCATAAGAATTTGAGAAAGAGTATATAACTATGTTTTCTTCAATCTCACCAGAAGGATTGGCTTCATTATTTTTTTTGTAGAAGTTATTAATGACTGTTCATGGAAATAGATCGTGGGCTGCTATAGTTATGTTTCCAATGTGATATACAATGCCAAATAGCATGTGTTATACAAAAATTGTTTTGGATTATTATTGAAGGTTAGTGAGATATGTTGTGAATCCTCCTAGCTCTACATCAAATTGGTATCAGAGCCTAGAAAAGATATGGGCTGGTGAAGTTTGTTGGTTTTGTGTTGGTGTTTGTGGTTGTGTGTTGTACAGGTTGAGGAAGGAACCTGATTGCCTAGGTGTGGCAAAGTAAAGTGGAAGCAAGGAGAGACTTGCTTGTGGAGATGGATTTGTTGAGAATATTGGAAAGATATTTGCAGGCTGAGGATTCAAGAAAGAAGGAAAGAGAGGAAAAAGAGTTGAGAAAGAAGGAAAGAAAGAAAAGGATAAGGCAAGAGAAGATGGACAAAGAGATTGCTGAGTTGAAGGGAGAATTGAAAAGACTTGAAGAAGAGTTCCAAGAATCCATGATGAAGATGGAACAAATGATGAAACAAGATACAAGTTGGCATTTGACATTGAAAAGGAAAATGGTTTGGCCTATAAAGAAGATTATGAAGAAACAAATAAAACAAAATAAGGCAGCAAATTCAGTCAAAGATGAAGAAGAAGATTTATGGGCACAATATGCAGCCATTAAAGAAGAATGGAATAGTAAGGTTGGTGATGGAAAATTCAAACAAGAGGAAGAAGAACTCATCAAGGTAGAAGAAAACAAGGATATTGAGGTTTCAAGTGAATTGGTTTCCAGATTGGATAAGTTGGTTGTGGGTGAAGAGGAATTTGAAGTACAAGAAGAGAAGGAGGAGACCTCAAGGTCTCTATATTTTGTTTCTAATTTTTCTTTGGATTATGTATGTGCAGGTTATGAAGGACAAAGTGAAGTGTTTGATGATATGATAGAGTTTTGGGACTTCCAAGTTGTAGGGATGCTTGATAGAAGAAGGCATAAGAAGAACAAAAGGAAGAAAAGACAAAATCTGATTGAAAATACAAAGGACAAGGTGCAAAGTAACTGGAAGACTAGGAAGAAGATAATTCAAAGGGGCTTGAATTCTTTTGCCCTCGGGAGTTTGGTGCAGGAGCACCTATTTGATCACATGCCTCCATGAGGCCATATTGAGTAATTTGTTCCATTTTTATGTTTTGAGATTTTAATAAGCCCAAGAGGCCACCTTTGTGGTGTTATAGGTCCTAGGATGTTGTTCATTTCTCATATATTGTAAAAATTGTCAAAAGTGCAAAATTAGGTAGATGAAATGTCATTAAGGTGTTTTGTCAACACACTAATCAAAAGGTGGTTGAAAATAGTTGGTTTGGGTTGAAAATGTATAAATAAACCCTTCAAAACTCGAATTGGGGGTTGGAGACATTATTTTTGAAGTTAATGAATGGCAACCTCAAGTTTGGTATGCATTTTCTGATTTTTACATTGTTACCAGATTGAAGTTGTGATTTGTACGGCCTGGTATGGACTCAAATGATAGAGTATCATATATTGATGGAAATATCTCTGTTTCTAGTTTCCAATTACTTTTGTCTCATTGAATTTTATCAAGTTTTGTGGAAGATATGATTATTTTGGTGAGACTGCCTATTCTAACAATATTGTGCAGAATTTACAGTCTAAAGAAGTGTGATGGTACGGAATATAAATTCTATATTTTGGATCTAAAACCAATTGGATTTTGTTTCCATGTGAATCTACTTTCGTTTGCTTCAACTCTCATCAAAATTCATTAAGAATTGAATAAGTTATGAACATTTTTGTGAGGGTAGGTCTGAACCCTACCTAGGGTTTGCAGTTTTGGGAAAAACATAATAACTTTCATTTCCACCATTGGATCTTCATAAGAATTTGAGAAAGAGTATATAACTATGTTTTCTTCAATCTCACCTAGGGTTTTCCATAGTTATGTTTCCAATGTGATATACAATGCCAAATAGCATGTGTTATACAAAAATTGTTTTGGATTATTATTGAAGGTTAGTGAGATATGTTGTGAATCCTCCTAGCTCTGCATCAGTCAGTGCTATACATGCAATAGATTTGGTCATAGAGATAGTGAATGTAGAAATTAGATAATGAATGGTTACAAAAATGGCATGAGATTTCAATATTTCAATGGCTACTGTTATACATGCAATCGATTTGGGCGTAAGGCTAATGAATGCAAATCAAAAAAGGAAAGAAGTGAGCTTGTTCAAAAGAATGTCATATGTCACAAATGTAGTAAATCAAGACACATTGCTAAGTTTTGAAAAAGCAAGAATGTGAAACCCTCTGTTTCACCAAAGAAGGCTAATCTGATAAAGAATGTGGATCCGAATTATATGAAGAAAGAGATGAATACAATATATAAAAAGAAAGATGAGAATGAAGAGAAAAGTGAGTTTGTGCTAGCCCCTGGTGCAGATGTTTCCTTTGAAAAGTAAATGAAGAGCTTTGGACCAGGGAGAGTTTTAACAAAAGATCTTTAAGCCCCTACAAAGTTATGGTGTTGATGCCTTCAACATGTTGATAAAAGGTATAGGTTGACATGTTTGAACTATTGGTGACATTTTTGGTGAAGAATATTTCATTGCAAAAATTTGTAGAGTTTGAAGGTGACTGTGTCATCATAGTTAGGTTTTAAATTTTTTTGACCTAACATCGAATTAGTACATTTAATGTCATTCAAAAGGTATTTTATTATTATTTTTTCATATGAAAAGTTCATTTGTGATTGTGTATTCAAAGAGTGAAGAGTAGAGCATAAGTGAAGCAAAGTGTTTTCAAAGTGTCGCATGAAACCCTAACTGACAGTAATCTAAAAAGGTATTTACATTTTCTCACTTTTCCCTAGTTTTAGAAGTATTTTAAGATGTTTATCCCTCAATTATTTAATTTTCTGAACCGACCTCGACCCAAGTTCGAAAGGCATCCTGATAAATCCATGGTGACGGATCTGGTTGGTACGTTATCACATATTCCTTTCAGTGTTTTGCATACAGACTATGTCAAAATTTATATTCATTCAAAAATGGAAGAATACAATCATTCTAAGTTGGGAGAAGTGTGGGTAAATGAGCTTACAATGACGATTTTGAGTTGAAACTCGAGTTTGAAAGTTCAAAAAAGAAGAAGCTAGATGTCTAGAATAAATTTCCCATATTTTTCTATGTTTATGAATGGATTAGATATGTATTAAGTAGAATTCATGACAAGTTCATTTGGTTGGATCAAACATACATGATAACAAAAGAAGCTATTAGGGTTGTAATAGGTTTATGTTCAACCAAACCAGTTCCAACTTAAATCTGTGAAGAATGAAGTTGTAATGAATTTAACTAGTGAAAAATTTGATAAACAAGCCCTGATAGTTAAGGATATCAAAGACCTAGCTATGAAATATGCCTCTATGATGATTGTATACAAGATATTTCTCACAAACAAAGAAAACTTCGTTTCTGCCACAAAAAATAATACTTCATATGAAATGGTGAAGAAAGGTGCAGATTTTGACCTATGTGAGTTGTTAAGGAAACAAATATTAGAGAACTTACAGAAGACTAAGGAGTCCCGACATCCATTCCGGTTTGGTACATTGATCATATGCTTACTATTCTACTTTCTTAGAGAAGTACCTGGCACAAGGAAAATTTTGTGGTTGAGTGATGTACCAGTTGTTGGATAAATCAAAGATCACTTGAGAAGACTGGGAAATGTAGATACACAAAAAAGTGAATTATGGGGTTTCTTCAAAACATTTTAGGAGAACACGCAAGGGAAAGGATTCCTAAGAGTGTTGTGGAGAAGTACAAAAATGATCATCTTTATGGTCAGCAAGGATTGTTGCATTATGAAAGTTATGGAGCCAAGGACAATATGGATCCCTGAAATGAGATATGAGGTTGGAAAAGATGTGATTATCAGTTTGGAGGATCATATGTTAAGTATGCCTAGAGACCCTACAGAAGGAAGGTATGGTACATATGAAGAATGTTGGAAGCTTGAGTTGTTTGTGAGTTGTTTGGGTGTTGTCACTAATGTCAACCCCTTGTATGAAGAAAGTGTTGGAATGTTGTCGATGTTGATGATGCCAACCCCTAGCATTGGAGTTGGTATTGATGTCAACATAATGTTTCTGGTGTTTTCATTGATGTCTTACTTTAGTATAGTTACAAATTTTTTGTATGGACAGATAGTTGGACGTGCTATAGTTGATGAGAGGTGTTGCAGATGCTTCAAATGTTTTGCAAAGATAGTAGTATTGCTGATGCAGTTTGCTCACTTGGTTTTCAAGTGATTTTGAGAAAAAATGAATAAAAGAGAGTTCGGTGTGATAGAGTGGTGTTTAGTGTTCTGCTCCACATTTCTTCATGGTTAAAGATATGCTTGCATCATTTGGATATGATGATTAGAGGTGTTTAGAGGTTCTATATCTAGAGTTTCAAGTTTTGGATCATTCTAAAGTGAAAGTTGTGTTCGACAATATTTATTTGGTGAAACAAGGTGTCTAAGAGAAATGTGATTGCTCCACATTTATCCACAGTGAAGGTTATTGGCTCGCAGATCTAAGAACATATTTATATTTTCTGTGTCTATCTTCCCTTGAAGTTTCAAGTGTAGTGGTGTTGTGCAAGGTTGTTTGGTGTGTTGGATGTTTGTGCAAGTGTGTCTCGTTGCACAAAATTATGGTGTTCTCAGTTTGAGGAGGTTGTAATAGAGTTGTAGAATATTCTGATGATGTTGATCCTAAGATGTTGTAAGGATACTATGGAATGTTGTTATATGGTTCGTGAAGTTGTTTCACACCTTGTTAAGCATGAACTTAATTGTTAAGGGTGTTAATACAGGTTTGGCCAATCTGGTGTGTTAGCACTAATTATGGTGGATGATTTTTATTTTTGGAAGTGTGTTTGAGTAGATTTGGGTCCTAGTTAAGTTGTGGTATGGTTTTCCTTCACTTATTTACATCATGGAAGTGTTTGGTACCAACTTATTTATTAATTACATGTTTGAGGGGCATATCCAACCTTGAAGAATGTTTTCAAGGTTGAGAATGGTATAAATACAAGGCGAGATGTTGTATGGATTAATAAGAAAGTGTGTGAGATGCAAAATATATGAAAGTGATCAAGTGTAGTGATCTGAGTGTGAGATTTAATGCCTGACTCCTAGATGCAATGAGCAGAAGGTGTCTACATTTTAGTCTAGTGAATGAGTTGTTTGTGCTTCAGTGGAAGTGTACCTTCAACATAAAATCGATGTATTGTTAGTAGTTCAAATTGGTAGTGAGCCACCCCTTCTTCTATATTCTTTCTTTTGAACAACGAGTCCTGTGATAGTGATCCCTTCTTTCTTTAGGGTAGTGAGCCTATTATATTTGGTGTTGCAATTCATTTATATAGTGAGATAATCCTCACCGTGGTTTTTCTTTTCTTGGGATTTCCACGTAAATATGGTGTCCTATTTGTTGTTCCTTTCGTACACATGCCTCACTTGAACTGGGGACCGCCTCTATTGCTTTTCCTTTTTCTAGGTCAGTTCACGCTTGCCTCATTTTTTTTGCCATTGCTTTTGGACCTAATTGATCAAAGTGCCTTCAAAATTGCAAAATATTACCATGCCTGGCCATTTTCTAAAGTTTCATGAAGTCTAGGGAGTTTGCAGAAATTTCAATGCGGGTTTCCCTTTGTGGAAGTCGCGCCTCCTTTTAATTTTACTGCAGATCTTCGTTTGCGGGTCTTCACTTGCAGGATTCCATTTCCACAGTGTTGTTCTCTACGACATCCACCCCTCATTTTTTTGCATGAAATTTTGACCCCCAGTTCTTGCACCTCATTTTCTTGCAATTGTACTTTGCGTGCATTTTTCAAAATCCTACATTTATTGCCCTACATTAATGGCACCAAAGTTTATAAATAGGGGGATTTTGACTTGTCATTTTCACCTGGAGCATTCAAAATTTAAAGACCTTGGCTTTGGTGAGCTACTACTTGAGCGATTGAGTCCAACAACTAAAATTCCATTCCTCCCCACCTTTCACGTGGTAGCAGGTAGACATCGTTCCCTCCCTGATTTTTCATTGCTGTGTTGTTTCAATTTGCTAGAAGCTATTTGCTTGTGATTTGTGGGGTTAGTGGGTCTAGGGTTTTTTTGGGTCGTTGAGTTCATGGCAGTGCTTTAAAAACCCATAAAATTTCATTTAAAAGTGTTTTGATCAGCCTTATTAGAGGAGTCCATAGATTGAACAGACTGTTACAGTACAAATTAAAAACCCTAATCAATGCGTGTTTGCAGAAACCCTAGAGCTCGGGGAATTATCAAATGTATCATTTGCAGGACCTCCCTTGTAGAAGGATGCCTTCGACATGCCATTCCAAATGGCCTAAGTAAATAGAGCACCCGCCTTCCCATTCTCTGTAGGCTGAAACTTGGGGCCTTTGAATTTGTCAAACTGCTGAACATTGAAAACCATTGTGGACATTCCTCTGCAAGGAGACGTTTGTGAAAGGTAGCAACGCTTGAGTCGTTTTGACAGAAAAAATCTAGTGACTTCTCACTCAACATCTTCTGCCTTTCCCATTTCTATGAACATTGAAACCTAAGTCTCAAAACCACTAGGTCCTAAAACTCTTGAGGGTTTTTCCTTGTGGGACATCGTAGGTGGGAGGCCATCCAACCCGAGACGCTATTAATGATGAGGCATAGACGACATTTTTCTCAGTGGCTTTCGCCCCTACACTCCCCACAAGTAGTTGAAATTGAAGTAACATAAGTAGTTACCTCATTACATTGACCCTTTGAACACGAAATGAAAAACTCCAAGTTAGGAACTCAATGCGGGTTTCCTTATGCGAAACTCCACTTGTGGGATTTTGTTCACCCTAGGCTATTTTTTCAAACAACATCAAACTTGAAAGCCTTCGAATGGTTGAATTTCACATCATCCTTTCTTGCATCACTCCTGTTGGAATCAAGGAGCACTGAGAGGGGGGTGAATCAATGCTCTACAAAATTTAACTTTATTAACTTGATCTTTAAACCACTTATAGAATTGAACCAAAAGAAAGATGCAAGAAAACAAGGCAATCGACCACAACACCATAACAAAAGGATTTTTATCTAGAGACCCTGTTAGGGGAAAAACCACGGTGGAGGTTAATCCACAATATGAGTATACTCAAAATAAGTGTTTACAAATGGGGAATGCACATGCATTTAGGCACACTGCCTAAAGATCACTACTCAAATACAAAAGGCTTACTGCCGAAAAGAAGACTCACTGTCGTATAGTCATAGATAGACAACTGGAGTGGATGAACTATGAGATAGCATCTGCTAATGCCTGATTATAGTTCTGGTTAAGCACATTGACAACATTCTTCACATTCTATATGATTCTACTCTTAAAACTCTGTCTGCTTTAATTTGAATGACCAATCTTTGTTCTGCTCAAGTGAAACTGCGCACAATCGATCTACAATCCTTATAACTCTTGCATCATATTCATCATATGTCAAAATGATATGAATAATGCATTATATATATCTGCAACTAGAGATTAGAACAATTGCATGTTGGCTTTAACAAAATATGAAACGTGTACAAACTGTTGGCCCAATCCATAAATAATTATCAATGCAAACTAAGCAATGTCAGCCAAAACATAGTAAGGACCCAAAACAACATGTCTCGAACATGAAACACCTTAAACAATTATACCTCGAATATCCATAACATGCTACACTCATCTAGTCGACCTTTTTGCATTGTTAGACTGAAAATCAATAAACCAGATCTTCTAACTTGCAAACCAATCAATGTGAGGCCCTATGATTCAAAGATAAGATAGTTCATACATCAAAAGACCTTCCCTGAGATACACAACACAAAATGATAACAAGAAAGTACATATGAGTTAATGTACACAACTCTGTCAGATGCCCTATTTTAGCTTGACACATATCTTCAATCTGACTTTCGGTATAAGAAAATATTGAGGTGTAGATGGGATTACTGACTAGGGTTTCCATCAATGACAACACCAAATAACTTGTGTAGTGTCTCTTGCCAACAACCCCAATGACGAATTCAACTACATTCTCGCTTCCCACGTGACGATGACCCCTTTGACAAGATTCAACCCACAATATCAAATTCCAAATCCCATGCGGGGTGCCATTCACGACTCTCTGTGAGCCTAATGTCGTTGATCAACTACTTACCATTAGACGACACCTGCATTAGTGGCACCCACATGCCATCTCTCCGCACCCTATAGATGAAAAAATCTCCAAAAGAATAGTGACTTAACATGACTCCTACCTATATTCTTCACATGCCAAATTGATGTAACTCAAAATTGCTAAGTTTAGGATCATTGCGGGGATTGCAAGGCGGGAAGACGTTTATAGTATTCCATTGATTACAAGAAATTGTTAATAGTAAAACTTAGAGAACTTTTCGGGTGACTACCTCTGTATCACTTTTTCCTACAAGAACCAAGGAATCGAATTTGATCAAGGAAAGTGATCCGAAGTGCTTCAATTTGCATTCCCCATATGAATTAATGAGTTCAAATTGTAATGACCTAATGTTTTGACCTTGCAAAAATATCATCGCGGTACACCGTTAGTGGGATGTCGAGCACTCCAAGATGTTGTCTAACAACATTAACAATGGCAGCATCCGCAGGACGGAAACCTGCACTGCCTGGCCTACAAAGTTGTAAATCTTGAAAATGAGCATAAAATGGTGGAATTTAATGAATGTAATGGCTCATCTGAGGTAAATAGATGCATCTAATGACATTTTAGCATGATCTAACTAGTTTCTCACTTTCCCTTGATTTATCAAGGCATTTAATATGCATTCTTTGTGCAGGATTTATGGAACTATCTTAGAAGATTGATAAGACCACGAAGAGCACAAAAGCTACTAAGGGAGAAAAGGAAAGGGCTAAAATGAAGTACGAGTTCCATGTGGTCAAGTGTGCCTCAAAGATCATTTCTCAATGGGATATGGTGACCGATATAGATTCAGGTCACATAAACATAGATGAATTTAGGCAGTGGGTCTTGGTCAACCCAAAAATTGAGGAAGCATGGAAATTAAAGAAAGGTGGAATCACAAAGGCAGTAGGCTTCCCTCTAAATTTGGTCAGCCTAGGGTTAATCTTTGGATGTAGGGAATGTTACCACCCAAAAACAAGGAGAATAATCACCATAGATGGGAGGGTACTAGCCGACTTGACTCCAATGTCGATCGGGAAGACATTTGGGATCCCTCTGTTTGACAAGATGGAAGAGATTGAGAAAGAATATGCTCTAAATGTGTGGAAAGTTGATCCCACCAGCTACAAAAGAACCACAAACTAGACATGGATGATTGAGAAGAGGGTCAGTGCAAATAAAGTGCCTCAAAATCTCTATCAAAGTGACTTCATGGAGGAAGTCAATGACCTCGTGACACTCTTGAGCAGAGTGATGGGACTCCCTACCTCCTTAATCTTCGAAGAATGGCTGTGGTACTTCGTGGAATAAATCCTCAGGGGTGAAACTAAGTTTCACTAGTCCAAGATAATCAGTGATAATTTGCACAATTTGTTTGTTGCGGCGAAGAAGACCAAGGAGTTCTATATGAATTCTTAATGTATATCTTTTGGCGGTAAATTTTCCATACAAGGGTCTGAATTGTGTTGGTCAACTTGGAACGAAGAAAGGGAAAAATCCAGTCTATGATTGTTACCCACAATTTCAATTTATAAATTACAAGAAAGACTATAGGAGGGTAAATGATGCTTTCATTATGCATGTTGTTTGAACACTATCAAAGGATTATGGCAAAAGGATTTCCCACAGTGCAAAGGCATTGATCAATAATTTTAGATACTGGTTCATTTAGTTCCCCAAGTTTACCTACATAAGGGTTGAAGGATTCTCAGGGTTCCCATATTATTTGCCAAGGTACCCCAGCGATAGAATAATTCTGTTGGAATTAACTTGACAGTTGCAAACTTCCCATTATTTGTTGCATGAGAAACATCGTGCTGGGGTTAATACCCCATAGTTTTTGGTCAAGGAGTGTATTCATGCCCCGCTACCCCTTTTGCAGAAAAATCAGAAAAGGAACTTGCAGAATACAATTTGGAATTGCATACAAAGTGAGGAGGCTTGGACCCTCTAGGAAAATTGAAGAAGCAGGTTGGGTAGACAATATGCCCATAGGCCCGATATTGAAGACTTTTGGGTGAACTGTGATGACAACCATGAGGTCCAAAGAAGGCATTACATGAGAATGACAACAAAGTTTGTGAAATATATTGATCTATTTTTGGTTCCTAACCAAGTGGGCGATGATGAAAACACTTTGGATGAAGGATACAATGCTCTTTCCAAAGTGCCATTGTCAGTAATTGACTGGACTGAGCCAGAGGTCATAGAATTGAACACAATCACTCACTTGATAGAGCAGAGAACCAAGAAATGTTTGGATAATCAAGTAGCTCAATTATAGCAACAAGGTGTTGAATTGATGTATGGGGAATTGGAGGATGATATTGAAAGTGAGACCGATAGTGGTGTTGGTGCAGGTTCTTCGGGCAAGGCTCCTAAGTCTCCACCTTTCACTTGATCGAAGAAAAGAAAGGAGGTGCCAGAGCGGTAACCCAAACAAAAGGTGTTGACTAGAAATTCTGTTGACGGGCAAAGGCCCCCTAAGAAATCTAAGAGGACATGAACCTTTTGTTCCAGACATGCCTACCATACAAGAGGAAGAGTCCTTTCCTCTCGAGGAAGAATCACAACCACAATCACCACCACGTACCACTTCCCCACTCCCAACCTCCATCATTGCACCATCTCCTTCCACTCCACCATCATTGCTCATATCATCCCCACTTGTTGTGGACATCTCCATCCACCTCACCTTCACTTTTTCGACTACAGCCGTGGTCGTGGCTGATTCCTCCTCCTCAAACACATCTCCCCTATTGTATTCCTTGCTCCTGCCTCCATTGCCAACTTTCTCCACCCTACCACCTTCTAGCCTGCTATTCCTATGACACCTATTTCGTTTCCTGAGACCTTTGTTTCCTATTTACAAAATACACCCTAAACTATTCTAAATCCTAAAGCAAAATTCTTTATGGATCAATTTGCCGCTAAATTACCTATCCCTCCACCTCCTATCGAGCCACCAAAAATGGAAGCTACAATGCCAATATGCGAGGAAATGGAGAGAAGAAGCGAGGAGTAGCTTAAGGAAACAACTAATATCACTAAGGAGCCTAAAGACTCAGACCGCGATGATTACCACGAACATGTTGAAGATGATTTTAGGATTGTTGATCTAGATGAAGTTGGTTCAGATGAAGAGGGGAAACAAATTCCTAAGGATAGAGATATGAGCAGGTTTGACACACATTATGATGTGGAGACCTCTTACCAAGAACTCGAAGATGAACAACATAAAGAACATGATGACAAAGGGGCAAGTCCGAAGGAGCACCGCTTCGAGGAAGAAAGAACTGACCTAGAGATTAATATCATGCAGGAAGAAAATGCGAAAATTTCAAAAGCTGGCCAAAATAAGGGTCAACAAGATGAAGAAGCACCTCTAGAAGAAGAGCAAGATAAAGAGAAGAAAAGTGATGATGGAAATAAAGATGAGCCAATACGGGAAGAAGATGTCGAGTAGAAAACTGTTGAATCTACCCAAGGAACACAACCTGAGCTCGACAAAGGGAAAGCAATAATGTAAGAAGAAGGGCATGAAGATGAAGAAGAGAACGTCAGAGATTCTCCCAGGCATGAAAGGGAAGAGCTTCAAAAAGAACAAGAGGATACAAATAATGAATTGAACACTACATCCCTTGATCAACAAATAGAGATCCCCTCATGGCTAGAGCAACAATTGCAGAGCAAAGCCCTAGTGCTTGCAGATCCTAAGGCCTGCTTGGAAGCCATATTGGCTCGAGCACAAGTTAAGACACAGGAGAAGAAGAAGCCCAAGATTAAGTCCCATATTACTACAGACGTGACAGACTCTTGTATCTTGCAGGTGGCAACTCTAGTGACAAATAAAGATGTAGATACCATCTAGGCCAGAGATTATCATGTGAAAACCATCAACCTAGGCCCCACTTCCCAAGCGTAGAAAATTGATGAATTACAAGACTTAGTTGCTACTATCCTGCAAAAAATGGATAAGGACCAAACCACCAAGGTGGAGCTAAAGGAAAAGGTGGTGGAGTTAGCCACATTTATTCAACAATGGTCTACTTTCAAAGAAGAAGCTCGAGTGGAATCACCAGCACCTGCCCTATTATCAAAGGAAGAAATCAATAAAATGGAAAGAATGAGAAATTGGACCAAGTCCACCTTGGATTGGCTCAAGAAAGTGACTGACCTAGGTAGAAAGGCTATTATCTATGGGGTGAAAATGCATAACCATTTCTTGCATTTGAAAAATAAGATTGAGAAAGTAGTGGAGACATGTAAATATTTTCTTGATCTTTACAATATTACATGCCCCAAGTTGAAATGCATTATAAGGCTATCAACAAATGTCTAGGAGCAGGAATTAGCTCTGCCAAAAGAAGACCATTGGTTGCTTGAGGCTTGGTTATTCAATTTTGAGTTTAGAAAAGGGGTATTGGAGGTCAATGATTGAGATGGATGTCATCTTCGCTTGGATCCTTGAAGGTCTATCTAAATGTGACGAGTCCCTAGAATTATTAGCAGGAGCTAAAATGCCAACCCAAGAATTGGACTGTGATTCAATAACATGCGAGTTCTAGAGGAAAATAGAGCAAGGAACCAAGGATACTCTATTCAGGAGCTTCATGGATTTTGCTACACCATCCTTCACCTGCTTAGAGAAAATCATTCAGAAAGGTGATCAGTATGCAGGCCTGTACAAAGAGCTGATGGAAGAATTCAAGATGATCGATTACAACATCAACAAGCCCGACTTCCCGGAGCAGGCTAAACTCTTAGCTGTCATAGGGAAATCTGTCCATTATGCTTTAGTGCAAAAAGAGGCAGAAAATGCTATAATAAAGGACAAATAATTAAAGTAGCTAAAAGACAAAATTAGCTACAAGACAAAATTGGATAAAAGACGAAATAGGGAAAAGACAAATAGTAGCCAATTTTATATTGTGAAATAGTGTACTTATCTTGGACTTGATGTAAACCCTAAATCTGGGCTACTCATTATAAATCAATCTTGGCCATTCATTTGGGTTTCTTAAAGCTATAAATAGGGGCATGCTCTCATTTTCAAAGAGAGAGATCAGTTGTTGTAAAGGGAATTATGAAGCAATAGAAGGAAGCATTGAAGCTGGGTGTTTTCTTTGAGTTTTCTCTTAAAGTGTGCATGATTCAACCTCCATTGTACATTTCAGTTTAGTTTATTTCCAGCTTGCTAGTTCATGAATGGTTTTAATGGTGGCTATGTGTTACAGTATTTGATGCACTTCCAACTCATGCTTTTGGTATTCTATTGATGATAGATTACTGTGCAAAGCTAGTACGAGCTTATTCATTTACAATAGTTAACTTCAACTATGTATGTGTATGCATTATGTATTCATGTTATAGTCTAAAAACATGAAGTAAACCTTAGAATATTGCACTGGTTTGTGATACTGTAGAGTACTCTTGGTTAAGAAAAACTTGGTTATGGGAGTCTGTCTACGGTAATATTGGCCATTGTTGCTCATGCTGTTTATAGTTTTAGACTTAGAATAACTTCTAAACCTTTAAATCTTTTGACTTTTCTTTAAAATCTGAATTGGTTTAGGATTCCAAGAATCACCATACTATTAAATTTGATGATCAAAATGAGTTTCAGCTTGCTGTTTTGAATTCATAGTCATAACATGTCAACTTTCAAACTTCTAAAACTCTTATTAAAAACCCACAACTTCCATGCTTTGTGAACCATAAAGGCCTCTTGTGATTACCAATAAATCACACATCATCAACTGAGTTGTTTATGCACTGTCATGACCTGACATCTGAGAGACCTTGGGGTATTTTCTAGAACTTGTTTATAGATTATTACATTTCAAGAGAAATTGGACACTTGTGTTCTATTTGTGTTGAGAAGTGAAAAAACACCCATCAACACTATTGTGCATGATGTTTTGATGTGTTGTTGCTTCACTTGTTTAATTTCATGCTGGGTTTAAGGGATAGTATAGATTTGAATGTTAATGAGGGTTTTGATTTTTTAATGTACAATTGATTCACCCCCTCCTCCCTCTTAGTTGTCTTGTGCATATTACAATTGGTATCAAAGAAAAGTTACTTGGAAGAAACTTAATTGCTTGAGGTAGATCCAGATGGGGAACATGAAGGAGGCTCCCTTGTTTGATGGAAAGCCAAGATGGAAGTGTTGGACACTAGGAACACTGAGAGGGGGGGTGAATCAGTGTTCGACAATATTTGATTTTCAAATCATATCTTAAACTATCAACAACAATAATTAAACCCTCAATAGCATTCACAGAAGGAAACATGTAAACACATTAAAGAACACCATAACACTAGGATTTTTACGTGGAAACCCTGTTAGGGGAAAAACCACGATGGAGATTAATCTACAAAGTATACTTTGTTAAAAGTATGATAAAAGGGAATGCACTTGCATTCAGACACACTGCCTAGAGCTCATTGCTCAAAAGAGAAGGCTAACTGCTTTACAAAATATATTTGGTATTACAACAAAATGTTGAACTGAGAGTACAGCATCTACAAATGCTTGGATTCAGTTCCAGTTAAGCATATTCCAGATCTTTTATTCAGTTCACACTTCTACTCTGCTATGCTCTGCTATGCTCTCCTACATAAACCCTTTTGTAGTATAAACAAAATTTGCTCAAAAGATCTTCTAAAATTAGCCCATATAGCTGTTCTGCACTTTTTCACACACACGCCTTCTTACAACTTCATCTCACATCTATCTCATATCAAAATGATTTTTCAATCTCCTTTATATATCCTCTAACAAGAATTTTATTATATGTCAGCTTCAAAACAAAATATAATATTCTTTCCCATGTCAGCTCAAATCACTAATTATAATTGATGCGTACCCTCACAAGTCACTAGACTATAGCAGGGACCCAAATCAAAATCCCAAACACAAGAAATAGTTAAACACATACTCCTTATACATCCGTGACACACCATACACAACAGGTTGACCATAATAGACAATAAATCATTCTTTTGAATCTCTTAACTCATACTCTGACTAAAGCGACACCAAAAAAATTTCCAATAGGATAAAATACATGCTAAAAAATATTCCCTGGGGATCCACATCACAAAATAGTGATCCAGTGAAGTATTCAGATCAACTTATCAACCATATACCATGTACTTCATAGTTTCTACCGGTAGATTACAGTCTCTTGCTTCTCTTGCCATTAGGAGCAACTTCAATACTGTAGACCATACTGTTGACTCTAGTTGCCATCAATGACAACACAAGAAGCCAAAAACAATCTTTCAAAGCCATATGCCAACAATCTCTGCCTTTGGCATTGATGGCAACACTTAGTGAAAAATGACTAAGTGTCAAGACTCAAGAACTCATCAAAACCAAAATTATTGCTCCTCCTTAGGATGTCAAAGCATTTTTAATTGCATTCTCTCCCCCTTTGACATCAATGAAAAATATTCCACTACAGTCGCTACACTTCTCTCAAATCAGAAGATTATTTTATACTTAACTTTCATTTCCAGAAGAAATTTCTTCCAAGATTCCACTACAATCCCAATAGCTATAATCAAGCTGTTATTTTCTGATGTCCTATTGATAATCTAGACAAGGGATTCAGGAATGGTGATGACATCATCCAACTTTTCTCCTTTCTTTAGAATTTCAATCATTTGCTCCAACCTATATTCGGTATGATCTTTTACTTTCTAGAAAGCATCCATAAGAGTATTTTTGGTAGAGTAAACTTTTGCATGCTCAACCTACAAAACATGAATCTTCTTCTTAACTTCTCCGTCCTGATCCAAAAAAATATTGTAGTCTTGTCCGATTTTGACAAGCTCATTCTCAATTTCCTCCAACTTGTCCTTGTATTTTCCAACCACATGAGGCCACTTAATATAGCAATTGAAGATCTTATTGGCTGAGTCAATGCACTATCTTAGAACATTTATTTTCTTCTTCAGTTTAGCAAGAGATAGTCTAAATTGCATTTTCAGATGAGAAATTATTTCCTCCTCTTTTCTGTCCAGAGGCATAGAGTCCATAGCCTCCTTGATACACTGAATCAACTCTTCTGGAAGTACATTTTGTAGACTCTCCAATTCAATGTTGTTATCAGCAAAGTATCTTCCTAGGGTGTCCTCAATAACATCCTACTCATACGATGGTCCATTCAACCATATATCAGATATATTTTGCATTCCATCTTCATCCTGAATAATCTGCAATATTTTTTCTTTAAACAAAGCACCTTCTTCATCACTATCTTCTGCTATTATCACTTCCGGTTCACCTAATTTTGGTTCGACTCTAGGTGTATATTCCTTAGATTCTTCATCCACTATATCCAAAACCATCTACTCTTTTCCTTTTTCCTCAACTTTTGTTGACTTGGGTGCCGGAGGAGTGACACCAACCAGTTCTCTTCCTCTCTTCTACCTTTTCTTTGCCTTATCGGAGGATGATCCAACTTCAACCATTTTTACCGGAAGAGGAATAATACTTGCACCAAACCTTTCTAACAACTTCCTAAAGAAGTTTTCATAAACTTGTTCACCATTTTCAAAAGAGTTGAAATGCTAAAAAATTTGCTTGCAAACTGGTATATTTTCCTTCCATACCACATTGTCATTCAGAGGCAAGAAATTCAGGAAATACATCATAATGCATGTAGTTAGGGTACCAAACTTGAAAGAGTAGCCTATATCCTTCATCAATTGTACATTCCCCAACAATTGATCATTCATCAAACCACATAGGTTAAATTCTTCATCTTCAATTATCATCTTGTGAGCAATATACATTGCACCTGCCAAGGTTGATCCTTCTCTGTTTTTGAAGAAAAATTTATATGAAATTCCATGTGTAATATACCTTGTTAAAGGATCTTTGATCATTGTAATCATCAGATCCCTCTAATCTCCCGTTATTCTAGTTAGGGCTTCGACTTCGACATTTCAAATCAATTTCTTTTTTAGAACATCACCAACTTTGCACAAACTTGTTAGATTTCTGATTACATCCCTAGAAATTTGATAGGGTTTATCCAGAGTGAGGATATCACCATCCAATCTATTCAGAATAAACTGAACTACCTCCGCATTGACAAAATGAGGGAATTCACTCCAGATATCCAAATTTCTATTTTTCGCTTCTCCAAGGTTTTTCAATTCGACGACAGACAACAAATTTCTTATATCCCTAATTTTTTGACTGCTATATTCATCCAAATTTATTGATCCTTGGATTTGCTTCATTTTTTGTATCGAGCAAGGTTCTACTGATCACCAAATAGATGTGAAATTGACAATCAATAGAAATACCTAGAGGATTCGCTACTAAATTGATTTTTTACTCCTTCAAAATTTTGCTGAAAAGGTTTCCCAACTATTCTTCTTCGGCGCATGGTGACAAATTAGGGTTCCAAATTCCCTTTTATAACTTCACATACTTAACTTCCTTCCGCATTAAATGTGTTTCCCT
This sequence comes from Sequoia sempervirens, assembly GCA_007258455.2. Lineage (NCBI taxonomy): Eukaryota > Viridiplantae > Streptophyta > Pinopsida > Cupressales > Cupressaceae > Sequoia > Sequoia sempervirens. The sequence goes on along the minus strand of VDFB02000015.1, from coordinate 7,266,366 downwards.
AGAAGTTCCGGTTCAGATAGCAAGTGAAGAATCCGACTGCGGACCTTCAACATTTCATCCAACTCAACAAATGATTGCTAATACATTTGACAATGAATAACACAATGACTGACGACATCCTACGATTCAGAGCCAACTATACACAGGGGAACAAAGGATTTTCATGAGAAACTCCCCCTAGCCACTGGCCTGAAGTTAATTGCTAGAAGAATTACCGGAGGGAGCTTCCGGTACAACCTTATTGCCTTCATCAGATTCACTTTTCTTTACCCATGTTTTCTTCATATGATCTCTCATTCTTCTATAGATGCTTTTTCTTTTCCTTTGTTCTCTTTCTATGAATTTCTCCTTTGATATACCAGACCTCTTTTATTCATGTTTCTGTTCCTGCAAAACCTTGTAATGTGACAAAATTTGTTACAATTGTAGCATACTAGATTTTTTTGTGTATACCATCCATTCCACTAATTTCCTCCTAATCTGCATTGATTGGCAACATGTCCAAATCTTCCACATGTATAACATTTAATGTTACTTGCATTGATAGACATAATTATGCATTCTGATGACTTATGACCAAGCTTCTTGCATTTAAAAAACTGACCAGAAAATGATGGGGTCCTAAAGTTTATATTTCCTCTACACTGAGAAGCCATATGTCCAAATTTATTATAGACAAAGCAATATCCATTAAATTTTTGAGCATTTGGTTGCCTTACTAGATGCCTTCTGCCTTTGTTCTTCTTTTCAGGGTTCTTCTGTTCAGATCCAAAGCTCTCACCCTTCTCATATCCAAGACCTCGCTTGTCATTAGTCTCCTTTTGTCCTTTGGTTATCTCATCAAGCCTAGCAGAACTTATCCTGAACTTCTCCTTGAATTCATTTGCAGTAGTAAGCTCATTTATGAGAATAACTACCTATCTCTCAAGCTCTTGTTCACTATTTCTTCAGATTTTTCTTTCAAGGATTGGGCCAGATTCTCCTCTTTCTTCTTTCTTTCTTTAGTCTCTTTGGTTAACTTTATCACCATAGATTCCATTTCAAGCTTTAGATCAGCATTTTCCTTAGCAAGCTTTTCACATTCTTTTGTTATTTCTCTTAGGGTTTGATTCAGATGGACATCATCTAAAAATTTTCTTTCTTTTTGCTTCAACTGATCACATAGTTCCTTTCTCTTTTCCCTTGACTCATTTATTTTATCCTTTAGTGATTGAATGAATTTTTTTGTAGCCACAAGATTTTCTTTTAGTTCCATGACCTCTGCTTTAGACTGATCAAGATCATCAAGTGCCACCATAAGCTGTTGTTGAAGACCACCAACATCCATTATAATTCAAGATCCACCTCAAGATGTTAAACTCTAGAAGAGGAACCTGCTCTGATACCAATTGTTGGACACTAGGAACACTGAAGGGGGGTGAATCAGTGTTCGACAATATTTTATTTTCAAATCATATATTAAACTATCAACAACAATAATTAAAACCTCAATAGCATTCATAGAAGGAAACATGTAAACACATTAAAGAACACCATAACACCAAGATTTTTATGTGGAAACCCTGTTAGGGGAAAAACCACGGTGGAGATTAATCCACAAAGTATACTCTATTAAAAGTATGATAAAAGGGAATGCACTTGCATTCAAGAACACTGCCTAGAGCTCACTGCTCAAAAGAGAAGGCTCACTGCCTTAAAAATATATTTGGTATTACAACAAAATGTTGAACTAAGAGTATAGCATCTACAAATGCTTGGATTCAGTTCCAATTAAGCACACAATCAGATTCTAAATCTTTTATCCAGTTTGCACTTCTTCTTTTCTCTACTCTCCTACATAAACCCTTCTGTAGCATAAACAAAATTTTCTCAATAGATCTTCTGAAATTAGCCCATATAGTTGTTCTACACTTTTTCGCACACATACGCCTTCTTAAAAGTTCATCTCACATCTATCTCATATCAAAATGATTTTCTGATCTCCTTTATATATCCGCTAACAAGAATTTTATTATATGTCAGCTTCAAAACAAAATATAATATTCTTTCCCATGTCGGCTCAAATCACTAATTATAATTGATGCATACCCTCACAAGTCGGCTAGACTATAGTAGGGACCCAAACCAAAATTCCAAACATAAGAAATAGTTAAACACAAACTCCTTATACATCCACGACACGCCATATGCATCAGGTCAACTAGAGTAAACAATAAATCATTCTTTCGAATCTCTTAACTCGTACTCCGACTAAAGTGACACCGCAAAACTTTCCAATAGGATAGCATACATGCTAAACAAGCTTCCTTGGGGATCCACATAATAGTGATCCGGTGAAGTATTTAGATCAACTTATCAACCGGATACCCTGAACTTCATAGTTTCTACCAGTAGATTACAGTCTCTTGCTTCTCTTGCTGGTAGGAGCAACTTCAATACTGCAGACCATACTGCTAAATCTAGTTGCCATCAATGAAAACACAAGAAGCCAAAAATAGTATTTCAAAGCCATATGCCAACAAGAAGGTTTTCTTGTTTCCCTATTGTAACATGCACAAGACAACTGAGAGGGGGGAGGGGGTGAATCAATTGTACATTAAAACATTAAAACTAAATATGCATTTTGGAAAACCAAGATGGAAGGTTTTCTTGTTTCCCTAGGGCTTGTAGTTTGGAAGTCAATTAAAGATACACATACCATGCCTACCAATGGTCTGAAAAATAATGATGAGATCGAGGCATATAAGAACAATGTCAAAGCAAGGAATGATATTTTGAGTGGTCTTGCTGATTTAGAACTTGAGAAGGTTATGAGCTACAAATTTGATAAATAAATTTGGAAGAAGCTAGAAAGTGTCTATGAAGGAGATGATAAGGTCAAGAAAGAAAAGATGCAAAATTTGAAGACTAAGCTTGAAACCCTAAGGATGCTAGATCAAGATGAAGATATTTAAAACTACATGCATAGATTGGATGAACTTTTCAATTCCATCAATGACCTTTGTGGAAAACTGCAAAAAGATGAGGTGGTAAAGAAGGTATTAAGAACTCTTCCTAAATCTTATAGTCATAAAGTTTCTAATATTAAGGAAGTTCAAGATTTAGATCATTATTCTAGAGATCAGTTGTTTGGTGCTTTAACTAATTTTGAATTGAGAGTTTGGTCAAAATGATTCAAGAAAAGAGATTGCTTTTAAGGCTTGCAAAATAGAGAAGGATGATGGATTAGATCCATATGACCTTGATGAGATAGAAGCAAACTTTGTTAGGAGATTGAAAAATGGGACTGAAAAATATAGAGGTAAGTTACCTTTCAAATGTTTCAACCATGGAAAGATAGGTTATTATGCTTCAAGATGTCTAACCAAAGTTTCAAGTGACAAGTATAAGGATAATAAAGGTAAATATGTCAAGAGAAGTTACTATGTTAAAGAAGATGCTAACATATCTGATGATGAATTTGATTGTCGGGATGATGAAAATAATGAATGCTTGTTCATGGATCTGAATGTTGGAAATAATTCTATTGACTCTGAAAGATGTATGAAGGAAATCACTTTGAAAATAGGTTACAACATTAAAAGGAATATGGTGACTTCTTTTCATGCCAAAGAGGAGAAAATCACTAGATAATTGATAGTGGATGCTCAAATCATATGACAAGTGATAAGAGTAAGTTTGTTAAACTTGAGAAGTTTGAAGGTGGTCTTGTTAATTTTAGTGATGATACATCTACTAAGATATGTGGAAAATTTTCAATTATTTTTGATAGCAAGCATAATACAAATGGTGTTCTTTATGTCAAGGGTCTTTGATATAATCTTCTAAGTGTAGGAAAGATGTGTAGGAAAGGATATAATCTTGTATTTTAGGATGGTGGTCATGAAATCAGAAAATGGAGCTCCAAAAATCTAGTTGTTGTAGGAATAAGGATAGATGGGAATGTTTATCAACTCAAAGGTGCTAATGGTAAGTGTCTCATGAATCAAATCAATGAATTTGGATATGGCATAAAATAATGTGTCACATCAATTTTGATAGACTAGTGAGGATCAACTCTACTCAATCTCTGAGAGATCTGCCAAGAATTACAAAGCCTATCAATACAGTTTGTAAGGAATGTCAGGTTGGAAAACAAATAAGAAAAGGTTCAATATCAACGAATATTCTATCGCAGGACTTTTGGAGTTGGTGCATACAAACCTATGTGAACCTACAAGAACAAGAAGCTTTCAAGGTGATAATTATTTCATGTTGTTAATTGAATATTACTATAGAATGACTTGGGTAACTTTTCTCAAAGAAAAAATAAAAAGCTCTAGATAAATTTAAAGCATTTAAAGCTATGGTTGAGAATGAAATGGATATGAAAAATAATTTCTTAAGGTCTGACAGAGGTGGAGAGTTCAATTCCAATGAGTTTAAATTTTTTTATGAAGATCATGGAATAAAAAGGCATTTGTTAGCTCCTAGAACTCCTCAACAGAATGGAGTGGTTGGGAGAAAGAATAGGATAGTTCAGGAAGCACCAAGGACAATGATGAAGGAAGCAAATCTACTGGATGTATACTAGAGAGAAGCTATTCATACTGTAGTATACATACTCAACAAAGTACAAGCAAGAATAAATAGTTCAAAGAATCCCTATGAACTACGATATGGAAGAAATCCTACTGTCAAATATTTCAGAGTGTTTAGAAGCAAATGCTATATTAGGAGAGATGAAGAAAACTTGGGAAAGTTTGATGCAAGGTTAGATAAAGGAATTTTCCTTGGATATTCTACAAGAATCAAGGTTTACTAGTGCTACAACAAGAGGATGAAGAATATAGTTGAAAGTGCAAGTGTTAAAGTAGATGCATAACCATATAAAAGCTCATTACTAATAGAAGGATATGAATTTGATGAGTCTTATTGCAAAGAAGGAAAAGAAAAAGAAAAGGAAAAGAAAAAGAAAAGGAAAAGAAGATGCAAGTTGAAGAGAAAGAAGCTTAAAAAATGATTCTTTAGATTCCTAAGCATGTGTAGAAGAATCATTTTGATCAAATCATTGGTGATAAGAGCAGAGGTGTGTTGACAAGAAGAAAATATGCTATGACAAAAGAACATGTAAATTTGTGTATATTTTCCAAGGTAGAACCTAAGAAAGTGATTGAGGCATGTAAGGATGAGAATTGGACCAAAGATATGGAAGAAGAATTGATGTAGATTGAGAAGAATCAGACTTGGGAATTAGTCCCAAGACTAGAAAACAAGAATGTAATAGGAACTAAATGGGTATTCTAGAAGAAGTTGAATGAGAATGGAGAGATTGTTATAAATAAGGCTGTAATTGTGTGTAAGGGCTACTCACAGGTAGAAGGAATAGGTTTTGAGGAGAAATATTCTCCAATGGCAAGAATGGAGGCCATTAGGATGTTTTTGGCCTTTGCAACATATAAGGACTTCAAGGTTTATCAAATGGATGTGAAGTCTACATTCTTGAATGGTGAGTTGGAAGAAGATGTATACAGTGAACAACCATAAGGCTTTCAGTTATCAAATAATACTAATATGGTTTGTAGATTGAAGAAGGCATTATATGAACTCAAACAATCTCCAAAAGCTTGGTATGCAAGGTTGGATAGGTACTTGTTGCAGGAGGGATTCAATAAATGTACCACAAATAGCAATATTTACTTTAAAGTTGAGAAATATCAAATCTTGATTGTGGTTGTGTATGTTGACGATATAATCTTTGGAGGAAATGAGGAAATATACAAGAAGTTTACAAAAGAGATGCAAAATGAATTTGAGATGTCAATGTTTGGGGAGATGAACTTGTTCCTTGTGCTACAAATCAATCAAACAAAAAGAGGAATATTCATTTTACAATCAAAGTATGTCGAGGAAATGCTGAATAGGTTTGGAATGGAAGGCTCTAAATTGGTATGTACTTCTATGGTTAGTGGTTGGAAGTTGAGAAAGAATGATGAATCTCCTAATACTGATAAGAGCAAGTGTAGATTAATGATTGGTGGGCTGCTATATCTTACTGCTACCAGAATGGTTATCATGCATGTAGTTTGTCTTGTAGCTAGATTTGAAGAAGATCCTAGATAATGGCATGTGATAACAATAAAGAGGATATTTAGATATTTGCAAGGCACTTTGAACTATGGTCTATGGTATCCAAAGGATACTAATTTCTCTTTAATTTCCTATACTAATGTAGATTGGGTAGGAAGTGTGGATGATAGAAGAAGTACAAGTGGAGGTGCTTTCTTTCTTGGAAGAAGATTGGTTTCATGGTTGAGCAAGAAGCAGGACTAGGTGTAACTATCTATGACAAAAAAAAGTATATTGCAACAACATCTTGTTGTTCACATGTGTTGTGGATGAAGCAGACATTGGCGGTTATCAAAATTTCATATGATGAACCTATTTATATCTTACGTGATAATAAAAGTGCTATCAATATATCAAAGAATCTTTTGATGCATTCGAGGACAAAACATATCTCAATCTGGTATTACTTTCTAAGAGAGAAGGTTGAAAAAATTGAGGCAAAGATGGAGTATGTGCTTAAAAAGGATCAAGTTGCAAATATTTTCACAAAGTCTCTTCCTAAAGATACATTTGAGTATCTCTGATAGAAGTTAGGGGTTATTTCCCCTCCTTATTTCAACTAGATGCATAAGTATATGCATCTATCTAGGAAGCATTTCAAGGTATATTTTTGGTCCTAGACTGATGCTGAAGGACATCTCTCAGGGGATTAGGTAGTAGTATAGTTGGTTGGTGAAGTCAGATGGAGCATATTTTGTGCCTCTAAGGGGGAGAGTACAAAAAAGTAAGTGTAGTGAAATGCTGTGCAGTTGCTTGTTGGTGTTTCAAGTGGTGTATGTAAATGTCAAAAGGTAAAGGTGTTTCCCTTTAGATGTTGTCAGGGGGGGAGAGAAAAAGAGTTCAATACAGGAAAGAGAGTTGGATTAGTCTATGGCCCCTTTCCATTGATGTCAAAGGGGGAGAGAAAGAGTAAGTGGTTTAAAAACCATAGTTCAAGAAAGTATTGTAGGAGAGAGCTAGAGTTGCTTGGGAGAGAGTTGGTTGAATATGGTCTGAAGACCACAAGGGGAGAGAGAGTTTAGGAACAAGAGAATGAGAATATAAAGAGTGAGAGATTCCCCAGTTAGGGGAAGTGCTACTTGTTGATGCTTTTTATGGAGTTGTTGTTGGTATGCTTTTGTTGTTGATGGTTTTTTAGAACCGGTGTTTCCATCAATGACAAAGGGGGAGATTGTTGGAAGCTTAAGTTATTTTTTAGTTTTTTGGGTGCTGTCATTGATTTCAACCCCTTGTATGAGGAGAGTGTTGGAATTTTGTTGGTGTTGATGATGTCAAACCCTAACATTGGCGTTGTTGGAAGCTTGGAGTTGTTAGTATTGATGCCAACACAATGTTGTTGTTGTTGTCATTGACTTCTTACTTCAATATAGTTGCAAAATTTTTGTTTGGAGAGATATTTGGATATGCTATAGTTGATGAGAGGTGTTTCATATGCTTCAGATGTGTTGTAGAGATGTTAGTAGTATTGCTGATGTAGTTGGTTCACTTGGTTTCCAAATGCTCTTGAGAAAATTTGAATGAAGGAGAGTTCAGTGTGATAGAGTGGTATTCAATGTTCTACTTCACATTTCTACATGGTCGAAGATATTCCTACATGGTTTGGATATGATGATTAAAGGTGTTCAGAGGTTCTATATCCAAAGTTTCAAGTTCTAAATCGTTTTGAAGTGAAATTTGTGTTTGACAATATGTGTGTTTGGTGAAACATGGTGTCTAGGAGAAATGAAATTTCTTTGCATTTCCCTGCAATGAAGGCTCTTGGATTACAGATCTAGGAACATGATTATATTGTCTGTATCTACTTTCCATTGAAGTTTTGGGTGTTTTGGTGTTCTATAAGGTTGTTTGGTGTGTTGGATGTTTGTGCTAGTGTGTCTGGTTGCACAAAATGATGGTGTTCTCAGTTTCAAGAGGTTGTGGAAGATTTGTAGAATATTCTAATGATGTTGGAATATTCTAAGATGTTGTATGGATACTATGGAGTGTTATGTGGTCTATGAAGTTGTTTCAGACCTGGTTAAAAATGAAATTAATTGTTAAGTGTGTTAATACATGTTTGGTTGACCTCGTGTTTAGCACTAATTGTGGTGGATGGTTGTTGTTTGTGGAAGTGTTGAGAAGCATGTTAGTGTAGATTTGGTTCCTAGTTAAGTTTTGGCATGGTTTTCTTGCACTTATTTACATTTTGGAAGTGTTTGGTGTTGACCTATTTTGTAATTGTACATTTGAGGTGCATAGTCAACCTTGGAGAATGTTTTCAAGGTTGAAAATGGTATAAATACAAGGTGAGTTGTTGTGTCGATTAAGAAAATAGTGTGTGAGATTTGAAAGATGTGAAAGTGATCAAGTGTGGTGATCTGAGTGTGAGATTTAATGCCTATGAATCCTAGATGCAGTGAGAAAAAGGTGTATACATTTTAGTTCAGTGAATGAGTTGTTTATGCTTCAATGGAACTATATCTTTGGCATAAGAGAGATTTATTGTCAAAAGTTCAAATTGGTAGTGAGCCATCCCTTCTATCTTCTTTCTTCTAGATAGTGAGTCCTATGGCAGTGAGCCCTTCTTTCTTTTGGGTAGTGAGCTTATTGTATTTAGTGTTGCAATTCATTTATATAGTGAGCTAATCCTCATTGTGGTTTTTCCCTTCTTGGATTTTCCATGTAAATTTGGTGTTCTATTGTGCATGATGTTTTGATGTGTTGCTATTTCACTTGTTTACTTTCATGCTAAATATGATTAAGTGTTTAAGGGCTAGTATAGATCTAAATGTTAATGAGAGTTTTGATGTTTTAATTTACAACTGATTCAACCCCCCTCTCAGATATCCTACACATATACGAAAGAAAAATCCAATGAAGTACATATGGAGTAGAATAAAAGGGATATCACAAGGAATGCAGAAAAGATGAAGGCACAAGTAGTGGAGATGATGGGACTACCAAAGGGCCTTGTGGAGAAATACAAAGGCATATCTAATCCTTTGGAAGGTGCTCCCAACAATAGAAGGTTAGGAAGGACCTCTAACCCCTTCTGATTGCTCCTAATTCCTCCAAGACTAAAAATGTTGTTGGTACAAAGAGAAAAGAGTAAACCAATGACCCTGTAAAAGAACAAAGTTCTCCGTAGAGAAGAAGAGTAAAAAAATATACAAGAGAAAGGTACGTTGAATATGATGATGATGGACAAGAAGGACTTTAGTTAGTTTAGAGAAAGAGATTTGATGTCTCTCAAGAGATAAGTGCAAAGAAAAATAGAGTTGACATTGTGGATACCGATAGTGAAGAAGAAGTGGAGAAGTAGAAGAAAGCATTCAAGATACATGTGAAAGAGAAGAAGTTTGGAAAGGAAGAAAAGCCAAAAAAGGCTAAGGGGAAGAAGAAGGACAAGTCCCATACGGAAAGAAAACATAGCCCTCCAAGGTTGGATGTACTATTTAATGGTATTGCTAAGCATGGAATTCTGGAAGAGATTACAAAAATGTATTAAGATTTAGATGAGGTAGACAAGGCTATAATAGATGAAGAAATTGTGAAGTATATGGTAATTATTTGTACTAGTTTGTAACAAATTGAAGATTAGTTACCTAATGATTTAAAGAATCTTTTGAGAATGAGAAGACAATCTAGGCAATAGATGAAGTAGCCAAAATAAGGGGAGATGGCCTAGAGAAGATTGGTTCTTATTTTTCTGAAGAAGATAGAGCAAGATTGGCATAGTTGTATAATAGAGAATTTAGAACAAAATAAAGATTCAAAGCCCTGATGAGCAGGGATGAGGATGATATAAAGAGGCTAAAAAGTGAGACACTATAGAAGTTGGAAGAACTTACAAAAGAATTAAAAGAATATTCAAATAGTGGAAGTGAAATGCAATATGATACTTCTATCTCAAAAATTAATGAGCCAATTAAGGATGATCTAGAACATGAGAATGAGTAGTAAGGAGAGAAGGTGCAAGATGATGTGGCTACAGATAATGCCCCTCCGATAGTGGAGAAAGTTGGAAAAGAAAAGGATAATGCAATATAGAAGGAAGGAGTACAAACTGAGAAAAATTCACCTCCTCTGAATATAGAGAAAGATGCAGAGCAAAAAGAGGTTACACAAGACAACTTGGAGAATTGAGAGGCAAAAAACACTAAAGTCCAAATGCCTCTGAAAGATAATGAGAAATCTACTAAAGAGAAGAAGATCGAGGAGTTTGGTAGTACTGATAAGGAAAAGAATGAGGATAAAGAAGAGGAGAGCATAAATGTTGTTGGTGAATCCTCTGGTGATTCACTCAGGGGTTTATTGGACATGCAGTTGTAGTTTGAACCTATTGTATTTGCACAACTGCTACAACTTCCTATACAACAAGCTCAAGTGGACATGGGAAAAATATTTCCCCTACAAAAGCTTCAAATTGGCGATATGTTTCATGCTTCTACAAGGAAGGAAATTCTATCCACCCACCAAAAGAGCATTGAGTTAATTGAAGAAGTCAAAGTATTGTAAGAAGGGATTTCCGGTGCTACAATTGATGAGTCCTTATCCAACATTGAAAAGTTAAAGCTACTATTTGATTCTTTTAAATATTATTCGTTTGGTTTAGAAGAAAGGTTGGAGAAAGAGATAATAAAGGAGGTCAATAACAAAAAAAATGATTGAGATATCAGACAAGTGCAGTGTTGCACATAGTAAATTATAAGAAAATATGAGACATGTGCAGAAATGTTTGGATGAAGTACAAGTTTTGTTTCAATTTTGCTTAAAATGGATGGATTCAATGAAGAGAATCAAAGATCAGATGGATTTAATTAAGTCACAAATTTCTCAGGCCTCCAGAGTCTATGATTCAATTAATGACACAGATGGTGCTACAAGGGCTACAATAGAAAATTTACATGGACTATTTTTCCAACTACAAGAAAAAAAAGAAAAGATAATTATACAGTACTTTCAACTATGAGATCTGGTAAGTGCAAGGCTTACCCCTTTGATTAGTGTTGTAGTACATGCAGAGAAGTTAGCATAGAAGAACCTAGTACCCAACTCACTAGATGAAGGAGAAGACCTACTTATGTAGTTTGAGAGCTAGAGCAACACAATTATCTTTTCCTAGAAGGACTGGGATGTTGGAAAGAAGGATCGGGAGGCATACCTTGTAAAATTGAAGGTGTCTTACAAGAGTATTATGCCCACCTCTAGTTGATTATGTACATTTCAATTTTATGCAATTCTATATTTCTTTGTATACATGGAAAATTAGTAGATAATATGGAAATACATTCTTGATCATTTTTTATGGATAACTTTGTAAGGGGGAGCTATTCTCATGCACATATGTATATACCTACAAAGGGGGAGAATAGTTGAAGTAGTTTGCAAAGTTTGACATTGAGTGCCCTTTTCCCTTTATGCCAAAGGGAGAGAATAATTTGGAAATTAGTTTGGGCATATTGCTATAAATGACAAAGGGGGAGATTTTTGGAAGATTGCAGAGATTGTTGGAAGTTTTTTATTAAGAATATTGGCAAATGTATGCCAAATGATACTACTATGATGTTGTCATTAATGTCAATACTTCTATAATATCTATATTGATATATTAATGGTATTTGATGAGTATGGTTCAATGAAGTAATGGAAACCTAGTCCATAGATGCAGTTTTCTTGGTCCGATGCAAACCATATGTTTTGTAGAATTGTCTAATTCCTAGAGCACAATTTCTAGTGTACAGTGAACCCATTTTGAGGTCCACATTGCTCCAATATGAAGAATTTGATTATGAGGTTCTAAGGTAATTTTGGAGGATTATAGATCCAAGGTTTTACATTTTTGAAGCCCTTTGTAGTTGAAGTTGGAGTTGACAAATTATTGCTCTAGATATGATAGAATTATTGTGATAGAGTACCTGATTGGAATGCTCCACATTCCACCATAGTTGATTGTTTTGTTATGTAGTTTTGTGGGAATGTTTATAGGTGTCAGAAGTGTGTTGGGTCCAAGTGGCAAGTGGTTGGACGTTTGCACGTGTTGATGTGTGGATGAATAGTTGCTTTATTTCTTTGTTGCTTCACTAGTTATACTAACCTAAAAGGGTTTGTGGTTGTGCGAAAAAGTAAGTTTGGATTGGACTTAAGGGAGAGATAGTTGAATATGTTATAGTTGATGAGAGGTGTTTTAGATGCTTCAGATGTGTTGTATAAATTTTAGTAGTATTGTTGATGCAGTTGGTTCACTTGGTTTCCAAGTGCTTTTGAGAAAATTTGAATAAAAGACAGTTTAGTGTGATAGAGTGGTATTCAATGTTCTACTCCGCATTTCTTCATGGTTGAAGGTATGCCTACATGGTTTGGATATGATTATTAGAGGTGTTCAGAGGTTCTATATCCAAATTCTTAGGTTCTAAATTGTTCTGAAGTAAAAGTTGTGTTTGACAGTATGTCTGTTTGGTGAAACAGGTGGTCTAGGAGAAATGAGATTGCTCTACATTTCTCTGCAATGAAGGCTCTTGGATTGCGGATCTGAGAACATTATTATAGTGTTTGTATCTACCTTCCCTTGAAATTTTAGGTTTTGTGATGTTCTACAAGGTTATTTGGTGTGTTGGATGTCTGTGCCAGTGTGTTTGGTTGCACAAAATGATGGTGTTATTAGTTTCAAGAGGTTGTGGTAGACTTGTAGAATATTCTAATGATGTGGAATATTTTGAGATATTGTATGGATATTGTGGAGTGTTTTTATGTGGTTCGTGAAATTGTTTCAGACCTAGTTAAGCATGAACTTAATTGTTAAGGGAATTAATATAGGTTTGGTTGACTTGGCATGTTATCACTAATTGTGGTGGATGCTTTTTGTTTGTGGAAGTGTTGAGAAGTGTGTCAATGTAGATTTTGGTCCTAGTTAAGTTGTGGCATGGTTTTCCTTCACTTCTTTACATTATGGAAGTGTTTGGTGTCAACCTATTTTATAATTGTACATTTGAGGTGCATAGCTAACCTTGGAGAATATTTTCAAGGTTGAGAATGGTATAAATACAAGGTGAGTTGTTATGTGGATTAAGCAGAGAGTGTGTGTGATGCAAAATATGTGAAAGTAATCAAGTGTGGTGATCTGAGTGTGAGATTTAGTTCCTATGAATCCCAGATGTAGTGAGCAGAAGGTGTCTACATTTTAGTTTGGTGAATGAGTTGTTTAAGGTTCAGTGGAACTATATCTTCGGCATAAGAGAGATTTATTGTCAAAAGTTCAAATTGGAAGTAAGCCACCCCTTCTATCTTCTCTTCTAGATAGTGAGTCTTGCGATAGTGAGCTCTTCTTTATTTTGGGTAGTGAGCCCTCTGAAAATGAGCCTATTATATTTGGAGTTGTAATTCATTTATATAGTGAGCTAATCCTCACTGTGGTTTTTCCCTTCTTGGGTTTTCCATGTAAATTTGGTGTTCTATCATGCATGATGTTTTGATGTTTTTGTATTTCACTTGTTTGCTTTCATGCAAAATTTGATTAAGGGTTTAAGGGCTAGTATATATCTGAATGTTAATGAGGGTTTTGATGTTTTAATTTACAATTGATTCAAACCCCCTCTTAGTTATCCTACACATATAACAAAGAAAATATAGTGAAGTACATATGGATTAGAAGAAAAGGGATATCACAAGGAATGTGGAAAAGATGAAGGCACAGGTAGTGCAGATATGGGACTGCCATAAGGACTTGTGGAGAAATCCAAAGGCATATCTAGTCCTTTAGAAGGTGCCCCCAACACTAGAAGGTTAGGAAGGACCTCTAACCCCTTTCTGATTGCTCCTAAGTCCTATAGGACTAAACATGTTGGTATGAAGAGAAAAGAGCCAACTAGTGACCCCGTAAAAGAATAGAGTGCTTTGCAAAGAAGAAGAGTAAAAAAAAGCTACAAGAGAAAGGTATGTTGAATATGATGATGATGAAGAAGGACCTTAGTTAGTTCAGAGAAAGAGATTTGATGTCTCTCAAGAGACACATGCAAATAAAAATAGATTTAACATTGTGGATACTGATAGTGAAGAAGAAGTGGAGAAGCAGAAGGAAGCACTCAAGATAGATGTGAGAGAGAAGAATTTTGGAAAGGAAAAAAATCCAAAAAAGGCTAAGGGGAAGAATAAGGACAAGTTCCATATGGAAAGAAAACATAGCCCTCTAAGGTTGGATGCACTTTTTAATGGTATTGTTGAACATGGGATGATGGAAGATATTGCAAAAATGTATTTAGATTTAGATGAGGTAGACAAGGCAACAATGGTGGAAGAAATTGTGAAGTATATGGTAAATTTTTGTACTAGTTTTTCATAAATTGAAGATCGGTTACCTAATTATTTAAATAATGTTTTGAGCGTGAGAAGATAAGAGACAATAGATGAAGATTCCAAAATAAGGAAAGATGGCCTAAAGAATATTGGTTCTTCTCTGTCTGAAGAAGATAGAGCGAGATTGGAAAAATTTTATAGCAGAGAATTTAGAACAAAAAAAAGAGTCAAAACACTAATGAGCAGGGACGAGGATGATATAAAGAGGCTAAAAAGTGAGACACTATATAAGTTAGAAGAACTTACAAAAGAATTGAAAGAATATTCAGGTAGTGGAATTGAAATGCAATTTGATACTTTTTCTTGAAAGTTAATGAGCCCATTGAGGATGATCTAAAACATGAGATTGAGAAGTAAGAAGAGAAGGCGCAAGATGATGTGGCTATGGGTAATTCCCCTCCGGTAGTGGAGAATGTTGGAAAATAAATTGATAATGAAATACAAAAGGAAGGTTTAAAAACTGAGAAAAATTCACCTCCTATGAACACATAGAAAGATGTAGAGAAAAAAGAGGATACACAAGAAAACCTAGATAATTGAGAGGCACAAAACATTGAAGTCTAACCACCTCCAGAAGATAATGAGAATCTACTAAAGAGAAGAAGACTAAGGAGGAGTTTGGTAGTACTGACAAGGAAAAGCATGTGGATAAAGAAGAGGAGAGAACAAATGTTGTTGGTGAATCCTTTGGTGATTCACTCAAGGGTTTATTGGACATGTAGTTGCAATTTGAACCATTTGTATCTGCACAACTGCTACAACTTCCTGTACAACAAGCTCAAGTGGACATGGGAAAAATCTCTCCCCTGCAGAAGCTTTAATTTGGTGATGTGTTTCATGCTTCCACGAGGAAGGTAAATATATCCACCCACCAAAAGAGCACTAAGTTAATTGAAGAAGTCAAAGTATTGCAAGAAGGGATTCCCAGTGCTGCAATTGATGAGTCCTTATCCAACATTGAAAAGTTAAATATACTATTTGATTCTTTTAAAGATTATTCCTTCGGTTTAGAAGAAAGGTTGGAGAAAGAGATAACAAAGAAGGTCAATAAAAAATAATAATTGAGATATCAGACAAGTGTAGTGTTGCACATAGTAAATTACAAGAAAAATGTTCAAAAATGTTTGGATGAAGCACAAGTTTTGTTTCAATTTTGCTTAAAATGGCCAATTTCAATGAAGAGCATCAAATATCAGATGAAATCAATTGAGTTATAGATTTCTCAGGCCTCTAGAGTCTATGATTTGATTAATGACATAGATGGTGGAACAAGGGCTGCAATAGAAAATTTGCATGGACTGTTTTTCCAACTACAAGAATAGAAAGAAAAGATAATTGTACAGTATTGTCAGCTACAAGATCTGGTAATTGCAAGGATTACCTCTTTGACTAGTGTTGTAGTAAATGTAGAGAAGTTAACATAGAAGAACCCAATACCCGACTCACTAGATGAAGGAGAAGACCTCCTTATGTAGTTTGAGAGCTAGAGCAACACACTTATCTTTTCCTAGAAGGATTGGGATGTTGGGAAGAAGGATCAGGAGGAACACCTTAAAAAATTGAAGGAGTCTTACAAGAGTATATGCCCTCCTCTAGTTGATTATGTACATTTCAATTTTATGCAATTCTATATTTCTCTGTATATATGCGAAAGTAGTAGACAATATGGAAATACATTCTTGATCATTTTTGATGGATAACTTTGTAAGGGGGAGATATTCTCATGCACATATGTATAAACCTACAAAGGGGAAGAATAGTTGAAGCATTTTGCAAAGTTTGACATTGAGTTCCCTTTTCCCTTGATGTCAAAAGACGAGAATAATTTTGAAATTAGTTTGGGCATGTTGCTATCAATGACAAAGGGGGAGATTTTTGGAAGATTGTAGAGATTGTTGGAAGTTTGTTATTGAGAAGATTGGTGGATGTATGAAAGATGATGCTACTATGATGTTGTCATTAATGTCAACATTGCTGTAATATCTATATTAACATATTAATGGTATTTGATGAGTATGGTTGAATGAAGTAATGGAAACCTAGTCCATATATGTAGTTTTGTTGGTTTGATGTAGATAATATGTTTTGCAGAATTGTCTAAGTCCCAGAGCATAATTTCTAGTGTACAATGAACCAGTTTTGAGGTCCACATTGCTCCACTATGAATAATTTGGTTATCATGTTATGAGGTAATTTTGGAGGATTGTAGATCCAAGGTTTCACATCTTGAAGCCCTCCATAGTTGAAGTTGGAGTTGACATATTATCACTTTGGATATGACAAAATTATTATAATATAGTACCTTATTGCATTCCACCACAGTTGGTTGTTTTTCTATGCGGCTTTGTGGGAATGTTTATAGGTGTCAAAAGTGTGTTGGGTCCAAGTGGCAAGTGCTTGGATGTTTGCATGTGTTGATGTGTGGATGAACAGTTGGTTTATTTCTTTGTTGCTTCATTAGCTATACTGAACTAAAAGGGTTTGTGGTTGTACGAAGTTAAAGTAAGTTTGGATCAAACTTAAGTGAGTAATTATAGGTCCCTTCTAACCTATTTTGAAGTGTTACATGTTTTGGAAGCATGTATGTTTAGATCTTGAGTTAATAGATTGTTCTTTTTCACGTTTTACCTAATTGATGTCCTACATATTTTTGGATGTAATGTATATAAATATAAGATGATTTCATTGTTGTAGAGATGAGGTTGTGAATATGTGTGCAAGAAGAGTTCGAATGTGATGCAAATGTAATGTGAAGAGTTACAGAGCAGAGTATGATAGCCGTGAAGCATGAAGTGTGTTAGATCAGTTTATAGAGTTTAAATTGGAACTATCTTTAGCATATTGTAGATTTATTGTACTAGTTCATATCTCTAGTAGTGAGTTACCCTCTTTCTTGGAAGTGAGCTATCTCTTTGATTCTCTATTCTCTGGATAGTGAGTCCACCGAACAATGAGTCCACCTAGTAGTGATCCATTCTATATCTTATGACCAGTTATAATATATTGTGAGCTAATACTCATTGTGGTTTTTCCCTTTTTGGGTTTTCCACATAAATATGGTGTTCTTGTGTTCTTTGATGTGATGCATGCTTTTTATGTTCCTTTCTATTACTATAAGTTTGATGTGATTCTTTGAATGGATATTTAAGTTAATGAAGTAAATGAATTTTAGAGAATACTGATTCACCCACCCCCTCTTAGTATTCTGGGTGTTCAACAAATATGAACATGGACCATTGGTGTTTCTAATGGTTCTAGGAATAGGGTAAACTCCCAACCAACATCATTTAAAAATTGGCTAAGACATAAAACGATTTGGTGGTTAACTATAGGCAAGAAACTAGGAACCTATTGATAATTCTGACAATTCCGAGAATGGCTATTTGCTTTGACATAGGTTCTAGGAATAAGAAAATCCTCCAATCGGTCATAACTTACTTGTTTTAAGTCAAAATTTCCCTAAATTTAAAACATTAATACCAATTTAGACATTTTACAAGATAGAAGGATAAAAAAAACCCTTAGCCAATTTTTATGTTTTAAAAGTTTTGAGGAATTAGCTAAGGAAAAGGGAGGGGAAACAAATAGCCAAAGGAAAAATTAAACATGGTGGCCTTGATGAACTATCTCATATAGATTATTTATGAGGGATCGTGAAATGGGCACATGAAAGGGAAGGGACTCAATCCAAAAATGACATGACATTATTGAGTCCCAATACATATCATCAAGATGAAACAAGATGTACCTTCATAAAACCCTAAAAGGAAATGACCTAGTATAAAAAAGAAATCACACAATAAATGTATTATCTCATGAACAAATATTATAGTACACTTGAAAAGTCTCCATGCAAGGATTTAGAAACATCAAGCTCCCTAATTACACTCTATTTGAACAAGAAATGATAACCATGTAACAACACATCCAAATCCATGCTTCCTCTCCTTAAATATGCAACCTACAAGAGATGCTCAATACAAACTTATCCAACAAGTCAAAGGTTGTGACAACCAACCTCAATAACTACTCATGTGATTGATTTTTTAGAAACAAGATTTCACAAAACCACCAAGTAGCATTAAATATACTGGGTACCTCTAAACCATGATATTAAAAATCAGTGCTACCTCTTATTTAATTTTTGGTTCTATCTTCCAAATATTAAGCATTTTCTAATGTATAACCCACATTAAATATTTATCCTAATATTACATACAACATACAAAGTGGCCCCAAGAATGTCTAACCCACGTGATACATGCATCCCTATATTACCTAGCTGCACCACAAAAAAATATTAATTTTATATTACAAGCATTATGCAAGGTGAATAACACACATTTTCCCAACATGTCCTATTCTATTAACTTTTAAGTGCTTGGTGAAAGTGTGATGGTCCAACAAGTGATTGTTTGGACTGTTGTATTTTTTCTAGTCCATTTTTATAACCCTATTTTAATAATAAAGTGAAACATAGAAAAAGGTGATCCTAAGTCCTAGGTGCTTAGAACAATATGATTCAAGGCCTTTTCCTAGGTTTTCACTGAGATGGAGATCAACAAGGTGTATAGATTGAATTTCAACCATGAAGGTGAGCCAATCAAAACTGGATATCCATCAATTTGAGGATTGGAATGGATTGGAATTGGTTGACTATGATTAACCTAATTAGATTATGTGTCTTGATATCAAAATTGTAAGAATCCAACAATCTATAGATTGAAACAACAGTTTGCAAGTAGATCTAAGAAGTGTAGAGGACTGTGGACTTTCCTAGAAGAATTGGTCTCAGTGTGAATAGGAGGAATAATTCACCCAAGGGCATGTAATTCCTTGTATGCCTCTCCTACCTTATTTTTAAGGTCCTTTGATGACATATTTGAAATCTTATTTTGCGCTTGTAGAGTTGTTGGAACACTATCAGATGATTCTGTAGGTGAGTTTCTGTGACTTGATAGGGTGTAGGGCTTCAATTGCAACAATGAACAACTTGTCTTCAAACTTCCTTCAATCCTCTTCAAGCCTGAAACCTGCACATTCAAAGAGAAGGAAAGGGTTGTGCCATTTAGGGGCTTGCCTTAGTCAAACCCTGTGTTATTTTTTCCACTTCCACAATGACAATGTCAATGATGAAAAGGATAAATGATAGGAAGGAATGATGAAATCACAAAGTAATGCAACTCACCACCCTTCAATGTATTCCTTGAAGTACTGAAGTCATATACATCACGTCAAGGTCTTGGATCTTGCTTGCTTGATTTATTGAATTTATTGGAGACCTACAACAAGGGTTAGCCTTCACAATAAAATGATAATATGATAATGTGAACTCACATACTCTTTGAAATGATGCTTAGATCTTGAATTTCTATAATAAATCACTAAAATTATACTCTTAAATCACTCTTGAATGCTCTTAATGTTCACCTCTTGCTAGATAATTTCCCTTAGATTTCAAATGATGCAATATCTAGGTATTTATAGGCATTTCTCTAATTTCCTGAAGATTAAATCTTGATAGATGACATTTGCAAGTTAAAATTTGAATGTTAGAATGTCAACACTGACATATCCAAAATTGGTCTCCGACAAAATAGGGGGACCCATACACCCTAGGGAGAATGGGTCTTGGCCCTATTTTCTAGGATATTAAGTGTCAGGAAAAAATATTAATTAGAAAAATTTGTTCAATGCTAACAATTTCTTGGAAAGTGGTACAAATGGGCTATAAAATGCATAATTTAGGAAATTATGGACCCATCAGGTTCAATAATTTAAGGGGAGCAAAACATAATGTGAAATTGTCTAGGGTGACAATTTTTGATGCTATATTTATCCCCCACTTTAGTGAGAGTATGAACTTACACTCAAATTCACACTAAAGGAAGAATATGTCAAGAGGGGTTTGATTGTCCAAATGTTGAAGATATACTATAAATAAGGATCTAAGGTGAATGCAAAATCCCATAGGATCTAAGATCCCATGGAAAACCAACATGAGCACAAAGGAACACATATGTATGATATGCAACAAGACAACATACACAAACATACATGTCGAAAAACACAAAGCATGCATGATGAAAACACGTAGAATGATGGAACATAAAGATGATGACGAGAGGAAAACACGATGCAAACATGAAGAAGACACACAAAATACACAAAAATACACAAGGTTAGTACTAAAGTGATTCAATTCGGCAAGGTAAAGAGACCTCGGTCTTAAATTGTCTCAAATACCAAATGTCATCTATCAAATGTGCTATCTAACAAAATGATTCTCTCACAAGGACATAAAATCACTTATGAGCCACATGGATCTATTGTCTAGCAAGTTGCATTATGCTAGGTGTCCATGCAATATGATGGGTTCGACAAGGCTATCAAGGTATGTTATGCTAAACACTCATGAAGCATATGGCTTTACTAGAAAGAAAGTTGTGTTATGCTAGGTGACCATATTAAAAGGAATTCATGACTCACACCATAGAAAATTATGATATTTTCTAGGTGAATCACAAATAGGAAGGCACACGGGCTAATGAAGTCCAATATTCACTAGGTGAACCCCCAAGATAAGGTCAAAAAATGAGAAACACACTAGGTCTAGTCAAGTCCGATATTAACTAGGTGTGTGCCTATAACCATACCAAGAGTTATACTCCTTGATAACCTTGATAAGGTGACACAAAATGATCAATATGCTATTCCAACACAACACTAAGTTCAACACGTGTGAACAAAGTGAAGCAAAAATTCCAAACTCACCTAAGAAGGTGCATAAACATTCCATGGGACAAATTGATATCCATGCCTTAGGGGCATTACAAACAACACCACCACTAAAGGGGGTATATCAATAGGTCAAATATCACAAGAAAAAATTAGATAGGGGTAATTTATGCCCCCCTTAAAATGTCAACATACTTGCTATGTTTGTATTTTAAGGAGAAAAGAATGCATACCTTGAAAACTAGTTATCCTTACCCCCCAAGTATAGAGGCAAAGGAAAGCATGTAAGAGACTATCATGTTGCTATCATGGAAAATATGGTTGCACTTAAGATTGTACCACCATGAACAATAATGAACAAATGCATAAAGCTACAAATTCCACATAGTGAGGAGCAACACCATAGGATGAAGATCATTATTGTTTAGAGGACTCAGGCACATCAACACCTGGAAGAGAAAAAACTATTTAAGTTATTGAATTTTATTGTTCAAGGCCTGGAATTCATTGATAGAATGACCATGCACTCAATGATATGCACAAAATGAAGTTTTTTATAAAATTTCTTTCATGTTTTTTAGAGGGAGAGATATCAAACGGGATTTGAGAAGCCTCAACAAAATATGCTCTTGATGAGAAGTAGGAGACATCCCTTTCCCTTGGGAAGAAAATATTTCTTTATTAGCATAAGATGTCATACATAGAGAAGATGATAAATAATTATATGAAGATGGAGACAAAGGTTGGAAACCTAGAACTTGCTTAGAAAAGTACAATATAAACTTCACTGATTCCTATCATTCTATTTCATGTTTGCATTATATCCATGTTTAGAAATAATTTAACATTCTTTAAACTCTGATGAAGAGGTCATGTCTAAATGTTTCCGAGAAGAATTTCCTGAGCATGCAAATCCTTTTTTAATTTTTTTAAAGTTAGGCATCTTACACTCATGATGGACGAAAGCTAAAGAGCCTCCATCACCATCGTGGGTTGATGTTTTTGGATTTTTTGATGTAGAACTAGATATAACACAAGACTCTTTAGGTTTAGATTGTGAGATTTTGTATTCTCCCATAAAAGAGGATGTAAAATCTAATGAACCCCAATCATCATCTAAGAGTTTTGTCATAGATGACATGAATTCAAGATTATCATCAATTTGTATAGGTACTTTGGAATTTGATGGCAAGATTTTGGATTCTTCTTTGGAACAAGGTGTAAAATCTAATGGTCCCAAATCATCATCCAAATATTTCATCATGGATTCTACTTTTGAAGTTGGAATAAAAGTATTAAGAGAGTTGGAAGTATTATGCTCGGCCTCAACTTGTAACTTATAAATTTCTTCATCTGCTTTAACCATGTATATCTTGTTATTATATTCATACTTCATCTCACCATGAAGAGTAGACAAGAATCCCTTCATGGAATGAACCCATGGTCTACCTAGGAGCAAATTGTATGAAAGAGGTTTTGGAATAACACAAACATGTGTTTGTAAAGTCACGTGTCCTACCTTGATGGGTAATGTGATCACTCCTAATGGTTGTCTGTTGAAATTATCAAAGCCACTAACTGAAAGGTTATATAAGTTTCTTATCCACACTAATCTTATCTAAAAGATCAATACTACAAACATTAAGACCCAATCCATTATCTATGAGAGTATTCTTAATTCTAGTTTTGTTAACAATCACCATTATCATTAAATCTTCATTTTTGTTTTGGATCTCAAGCAAGGGTAATTAATGTTGAGGGAATTTAATATACAAATTTTTCACTTGCATACAATTAAACAAGGCTGCTACATCATTTGGTTTAACAGAAGTTGGGACATCAATCTTCTATAAAGCCTCTTGGAGCATCTCGTGGTATATAGGCGATGTTTGAATCAAATCCCAAAGGGAAATATTAGTTGGAGTATTATGAAGTTTCTTAAAAAGATCATATTATTTACCACTATGTTGAAGAATATTAGGTGCAGTTGGAAGGTGTGTTTGAGGCAATGGGATGAATGTTGGAGTTTTTTTTGGTTTCTTATTATTTCTAGTGTTATATGTGTGAACAACTGTGTGATAAATTGGTTGTTGTGACACATGATTACTAGTAATTTTCCTTGCAAAGTTTAGGATATGACCATGAGGTTTAGGAGGTCCTATAATGAGAGGTGACTTAGGAGGTCCAATAATCAAAGGATATCTAATAGTTAATTATGTACCTTAGATGGGCACATTTGGGGAAAAGTGGGGTGCAAATGACAAGGGAATGGGCACAATTTTTCCCTAAGTGGGTTTAATTGCATGGTAGGTGGGAGCATTTGTGTCCTAAGTGGGTGTAATTGCATGGTAGGTGGGCATATTTGTGCCCTAAGTGGGTGCAATTGCATGGTAGGTGGGTGCATTTATGCCCTAAGTGGGTGAATTTGGTGATAGTATGGTGCAATTGTGCCCTAAGTGGGTGCAATTGCATGGTAGGTGGGCACAATTATGCTCTAAGTGGGTGCAATTACATGGTAGGTGGGAACAATTGTTCCCTCAATGGATGCATTTGATGGTAAATGGGTACAAGGTTTCCAAATTGAGGGTATGACCTAAATGGTACCTAGTTGTTATGTGGAATAATTGAGTAGAGGGGGGAACTTATGTTGCTTGAAATGACACATATGTATGTAGGATATATAGATAATGTGGATGTGTTATGTTATGTTTTTGGTTGTATCATGATACATGCATAGATGAAAGTTAGTATGGTAGAAGATAATGAGGAAATGGTTAGTTGTTATTAGTTTCACATATTGGAATGTATGATAAATGGAATGAAGGAGATAAAAATTAGATGGATAGAAATAGATTGATATAGATGGATATGAGAAAGGATAGAGAGTGTGATTTTGTTTGTGATTTTATCATCATAAAGCTTATTGTGGAAAATGGATATATGTACACCAAGGTATAGCAAACCAAGTTGACTCTGGTATCCCTTGCATAGGCTTTGACTCTGTAAACAAGGATTATCCTTGTTCATACTAGACATGATAGAACCTTGTCAGAATATATGAGGGAAATGATTTCAAAGCATAATATCCCTAGTGCAAAAAGTTATTAAATGACCTTATATGAAAAAGAAGTTTGTCAATGCTAGAATCCATTCCAACACACACAAGAAAGGTACATGCCCTAGTAATGCAACAAGAACATTCCACAAACACGACATATGAAAAAATGACCTTGCCCTATTCTTTCCCCTATAATTTCAAGGAGATATCCTTGAGTAACATAGGAATGAGACAATAAGATAAATCAAGAAATAAAAAGACTCACTGACCAAACAAATCAACAACCAATAGATTTTCTTGCCATGAGATATGTGCTCAAGATCGATAAATCCCCATTGTAGGAAGGATGCATCCATTAAGGTATGATAGTTTTGATAAAATGTTTAAAGCCAATTTGGAAATAGATCAATACCTGTTGTAGACAGTATAACAAGAGTCTTTAATTGTGATTGTTTCATGAACGCTCGATGTCTTTTGGTATTGCATAGTTTTTTCTTCATTCTCTAGGGAAAACTAGGGTAGGTCACCACAATTCTTTCATGCTTTATTTGAAACAACACTATAAAAGTGTATTGTCTCAAAGATGGGAAAAATGTAGGCACCTAAATCTGACTAACTTATTTCTTCCAAAACATCATCATTTTCTATCATTAGGTATCATCAATCAACCTTTTGTATTTAATTAATAATTTTATTATTTAATTAAATTATCTATTTCATCACTTTTCCTCTATATTGATTAAATGATTGACATTATTTAAATGATTTACTAATTATTTCTCTTTCCTAGATTAATTAAATAATTTATTATTATATTAATTCATTTCCCACTTCTTCAATTAATTATTTAATTTATCCAATTATTCCTCTCAACATTATCCTCTTCTCAAATAAATAAAATCATTTTTTTTATACGTAAGAAAATGATTATATTGATATAACATTTAGAAAAAAAGATACAGTAGCATCTGCCATGCATGAGGCAAAAATGTAGAGACTCTCTGCCCCAGTTCATTTACAAATCCACCCCCAAACCTTACATTTACATAAAAATATGTATAATAGCAAAGAGAAGTATATTTTAAACCACTACAGAGCATACTGAATGCAAACACAATTGAGAACTATAGCCAAAAAAGATAACCCATCACCTAACTATCCATAAACATAGCATGGACCGTTTAAAAAAAAGCATAACATCAGACCTAGCTAGACTAGCTATAGTCAAGGAACCTATGAGCTTGAGTGAATGACCTAAAATTCAAAACCCAATTACTGCCATGAGAAAGAGAAATCTTTAACACCTTCTGTAAATAGCCAACCCCAACTACAACCATCTATTTGTGCTCCACAAGAGCCATACCCTTAAGGTCGAGAAACAAGGGGTAATACTTAACCACTTCCCCTAACACATGAAGAAAGGCCATATCACACGGTCAAGGAACTATTGTCAAATAAAGTTTGTACCCTTGCTAAGCTATCAACTGTAGCAACCTATTGACACATGGGAACACTTCGAGGTTGTGGGTGACCTGGGAATGAAGTGAACCTCCAGATTATGGGCTGGTTCCCCTTAAGATATCTTGGGAAAAAACTGAAGAATGATAAGGAAAAGAGTAAGAAGGATATACTTTAATTTAAAACCTATCACTAACAGGTGATACACCAAAGATAAACATATGACAATACTGCAGAGGACTCACAGAAAATCTCAATAGAGCTAAACAATCTCACAATACAAAGATTTATGTTTACAAAAATGAGTCTATGTAAGGTTCTGACTGTTCTAATGCTTAGCACAAGGAAAACAAGATGTTTTCACAAATATAATATGCAAAAGAAAGTGATCACTAACATAAACTAAATTTGTGACATAATATCCTTTGCATTCAGCACTGAAGGAATTTGATCAAATAAAGGGATCACACAGAATTTAATCATGCACTCACAATCAGTTACTAAAAAACAAAGAAAAACTGTGAAGGAAATAACTTTCTATTGAGAAAATAAGGAGTGTCTATGTTACAGATCTGTAGTATTCATAAAAAATGAGTTACAAAGTCTGAATAGTGCTCTTTCAGCAGTCTCCTAACTAAGAAATGCTTTACAAAAAGAAAAAAATGCCATATATACAACCAAGGGTGTCGGCCCCCTGCATTAGGGTTTTCAAAATGAGTCGACGCCTGGACACATCGGCCCTAGAAGGATTTTGGAATGAAGTAAATGAAGCATTCAATGCGCATCCCCTGCTCATGTCGGTGAAAGCTCGTCCATGGGCATGGCCTTCAGATCTTTTACAATTGTCGTTATTATCTTGCAGCCTTCGAGTCTGCCATTAAGATTTCGTCAGAGTCACCTTGAATGCTCTGTGACATGGTCATTAATGCCTCTTTGCTCCTCTAGCCATCATCTCCAGCTACTATCGTGACTCACAGTTACCTCCCCTTCGAGAAGCGGTATCAGATCTATCCACTAGATTTAGTGCCATTACTGACTGATCACCCTCGATCTCAGAGTAGAGCGATTTCGGCACGCTCCGTCGATCTCGTTCGTAGAGGGGAGTCGAACAGTCAAACTGCCCGTGATTTTCCCTAGCACCTTCTGATTGGTCGAGTTTGTGCCAGGTGGATTCTAAGGTGGTCAAAGGTTGGTTCAGAAGGATCGCACGTCGGCGAGACCTTGGATGTCAGGGAGAAGTGATAGCGGGCAAATAGAGTCATAGCGATGCCATTTTCACTCGGCACGACACCCGACGGTTGGCAAGACCTCATGGCGAGCAGCCAGAGTCATACCGACCCCGCTCAAAGCCATTGGCAAGACCCCATTGGGTTGGCGAGACCTCATGTCGATGTCCTCATCTCCTGGCGAAGGCACTCCTTTGCATTGAGATTCTTCAAAACTGGCAGGGGCGGGGCCAAGACGAAACCGGAACCGGGACCGGGGGAAGAAAGGGGGCGAAAGCGAAGACAGATGAATCCTGGCGGAACTGAGACTGGGACCAAATCCAAAACTGAAAGCCACACTAGAAAAAACAAAGAGCTAGCGGAACCGGAACCAAAACCAAATCTGGACCTGAAACTTCTTGAAGTTTCAGGTTCGGATTCTGTTCCGATCCCGCTCCCGACAAAGCATGAGGGATGAAGGAAGAAAGAGGAAAACATAAGGGAAAACCAAGGACAAGACATCCCTCGAGCACAGGCCACGAAGAAAAGGAAAGAAGAAAGAGACGCACACGATCACGAAACCAGAACTGGAACCAGAATGAGAACGGAAACTGGAACTTTGGAAAAGTTCCAAGTTTGGTTTGGCCCGACTTCACCTCCGACAGAAAACAAAGAAAAAGGGGCTTGACAAAGACAAAAACGGCGGAAGCGGGGTCAGAACCGGAACGGAAATAGGAACTAGAATTTTAGAAAAGTTCCAAGTTCGGATCCCGACCCAGTTCTGCCCCCGACAGAACGAGGAAAAGGCAAGAAGAAAGTAAAAGGAAAGAGGGAAAATACAAGGAAAAACATAAAATGAAACCCACCCCCAAGCTGAAGGCCTGCATGCTGGGCTCACCCCTCTTGGGAGCCACATTTAATCCATGTGCCGAATTAAAACATCATTTTCCCCTGCATCTGCACAAGAAGCAAACAAGTTAAAAAAAGTGATCCTGATGCAAGCGTTCCTCCGTTTGGTCTTCGAGAACATCTGAAAGCACAGGTTACCCTGCCTGATTGATCCCATAGGCAAAAAATGGGTAACATTTCTGGTGACCTTTGTTGAGTATTTGCCTGCTAAACATGGAAACCAGTAGCCTAGGCCTATCCATTGGGCATGGAGTCATGGGAAAACAAAGAAACAGACTTAGAAAAGCCTCGTGCATGGCTGTAACTCATTTGAGACTCATAGGACATAGTAGGCCGCCGAAATTTTATTGAAGACATGAGAAACTGAAGTGAAACTATTTACTGTGCTGGGACAACACTTAGGGAATGAAAAAACAACCATCTTCTAGAATTTTAACAGTTATGTACAGATTTAGGACCATACCTCAGAAGCAATGTTTGAGGTGAATACCATTCACTAGGATTGGTTCCACTATACCATCTAACCTGGATAGCTGGAAGGCATTATGTTGTTTCTCCTCAGTAATGATATATGGCCCAGTCCAAAGTGCATCAAATTTGGAGTGCCTTCCAAGCCTACTTTTAAATTCATCCCACTTTAGCACTATGTCACCTTCTTGGAACACTCTGGGAACTACCTTTTATCGAATGACCTTTTCACTTGAGCCTGATATTACTCAATATGGGCAGTCTTGCCTCTTTTCCATATACTAACATGTATGGAGAAAGTCCTGTAGACTTTTTTGATGTAATCCTATCAGCCCACAAGGCTGATTTTAACTTGGTGTGCCAGGCCTTTTGATTGTCCTCCATAGTTCTCTTAATAATCCTTAGGAGGTTCTTGTTAGTGGACTCAACCTGTCCATTCCCCTGCAGATAATAATTAGAGGATGTGCTCAAATATATGCCATTTTTGACAACCCAGTCAGAAATTTTAACACTCACAAAATCCAGGGCATTGTTTGATACAATAGAATCTGGGATACCAAATCTGGTAACCAGCTTTTTGTAAAAAAATTAGGACAGCAGATTCATTAGCTTCTTTGAGTGCCACAACTTCAGTCCATTTTGAAAAATAATCAGTGGCTGTGAGTATCCATTTGTGGCCTGCACTTGATGGCGGGTTTATAACCCCAATAAAATCCAAACCCCATTTCATGAAGGGTTGATCAACCTGAATTGGTTGTAGCGGGAGGGCTACTAACCTCTCTTTTCCAACAAACATAGCACACTCTTTGCACCTTCTTACCCATGCATGAGCATCTTTGAATAAGGTAGGCCAGTAATAGCCTCCTTTCATTATTTTAAGTGTTGTGGCTCTCCGAGAGAAGTGTCCGCCAGTTGATCCTTGATGGAATTCATGCAATACTCTATCAACCTGACCAACTTCAATACATCTTAACAAGACACCTTGAAAATCTCTTCTAAATAGTAAACCATTTAAAAGAACATAAGGTATGGATTGCAGTCGATAATACCTTCTTCTAGATCTAGTCAGATCGGGAGGGCACTCACCAGTCAATAAAAAATGCGTTATTTCTATGATCCAACCATTAGGAGCAGGTATAGCAGCCTGTTGTCCATCTTGGAGTGTTAAAACAGAACTTTCCTCCTCCTTTACACTGTTGTTGCTGTCCTCAGTAAGTTGTTCACAGAGACCTTTCCCTCTTATTAGTTTGGTAACCTTTATTTCAATGTCATACTCCATCACCTTAGTGACCCAACCAGCTCTTCTATCACTCAAATCTTTGTTTAGCAAAAATTCCTTCACACTGGGATGAGCAACCATTAGTATAATCTTGTTATTGGAGAGCATGTGCCTAAACTTCTTTAAGCTTCTTATGACAAAAAGAACATGTCTTTCTACAAAAGTGTACTTGAGCTCGTAATCTTTGAGTCCTTGACTGAAGAACGCCAGGGCCTATTCAAATCCTTCATTATTTCGCTACACGAGTATAGCTGAAAGCGAATCAATATTTCCATAGGCATATAAAATGAAATCCTTAGAAAAGTCAGGATTCAGAAGTGTAGGTGCGGTTGCCAATGCTTCTTTTATAAGCTCAAAACTTCTTTTTCCATCCTTAGTCCAGCTAAAAGGTACATTATTTCTCAGCATTTGAGTTAGTGGACTTACTAAATCTGCAATGTCAGGGATAAATCTCCTAACAAAGTTAATCCTACCAATGAAACTCTGTAAACCTTTTTTATGCGCTGGTAAGGGAAGAGCTAAGATGGCACTTATTCTTTTAGGGTCAATAGTAATACCCTATTTAGATACCACATAACTAAGCAATCTTCCTTCATGAACAACAAACACACATTTTTTGGGATTAAGTGATATCCCAAATTCCCTACACTTTTCAAAAGTCTGCCTCAATCAAATGATCCTTAGCCTCCTTAGAAAAAACAGTGATATCATCAAGATAGACTAAGACTATCTTGTACATTAAACCCTGAAAGGCCATATCCATGGCCTTTTGAAAGGTTGCCCCGACATTAGATAAACCAAAGGGCATTTTCAGATAGGCCATGGTCCCCCATTTTGTGGTGAAGGTTGTTTTGTACTGATCTTCTCTTTTCACCAATATCTGGTTGTAACCAGAATAGCCATCTAATAAGGAAAAAATTTTAGACCCTGAAACTACCTGAAGTATCTGCTCCATGGAAGGTAGAGGATGACGGTCTTGTAAGGAGGCCCTATTTAAATCATGAAAATCTGCACAGAGTCTTATTTCACCATTTTTCTTTCTCACTGGCACTAGGTTTGAAACCCATGAGGTATGCTTGATGGGGAAAATGATGTTGCTTTCAATCAACTTATCTAGCTCCTTTTTCATCAAAGGTTCTAACTTAGGATTCAAGGGCCTCTGGTTTTTCCTGACCGGTTTGACATTAGGCTCAAGTTCAATAGTATGTTGAGCAAGCTAGGGATTAAATCCTTTTAAATCACTATATTTCCAGGCAAAGATATCATTAAATTCTTGACAAAGCTGAATAAAAACATGCTTCTCTTCAACTATACATACCTTGCCTAACTTAAGAAGCCTTTCTTTGAAGACTTCAACCTCTTCGTAGTGATCTTGTTGAACTTGAATACTCCCCTTGGGATTTCTAGCTTCATCATCAGTATTAAAAATAGATTCTAAAGTGACCAGGCCCTTAGGCAACTTGTTGTTTTTTAGCTGAATAATCCGGTCACTGTACTAGTGTTGTAATTTTTCCTGATTGGTATGTGAGAATTCAGATTCTTCTCTTAAAAAGCTGACAATCTATTGGTTGCTATTAAAGACTTGCCAGTGCATATCATTATCAGGCACGACATGCCTAACTATAATCTTGATATGCTAGTTAGCTTTATCACTGCAAATCTCCTTTGGAATATCGTGTTCAGCTCCCACAATAGCTAATCTATCAGCATGTTTATTTTGAGCTCTAGGAATGGAAATCAGATTAAATGCCTCAAATCCCTCTAAGAGGTCCCATACCCTATTCCTGTAAGACCTGAGCATATCATTTTTAACAACATTCAACTTTCTCACCTGATTGCAACCAACTTGCTGTCACCATAAAATTTTAGATAGCGGATACCTCTCTGTCTTGCCCACTCCAAACCTTGGACTAGAGCTTCATATTCAGTAGCATTGCTAGAGCAGCTAAAATAGAATATGAAAGCTTGATAGTACTTTTGTCCTTCTGGTGATACCAGCATACATCCACCACCAGTACCTACTCTACTCCTTGAACCATCAAAATACAACTCCCATAAATCATTTTCATGCTGCTCACTACGCTGTTCCTTACTCTTTTCAATATTAGGCACAAAAGAGTCAGTCTCGTGCATCATACAAACACCAATGTCAACCTCCTCCAACTGCTTGCCCGTATCCGCCTCATGAGCTTGAGGTGCCCACTCTTTAGGAAGAACATCTGATGTTCTTTCTATTTGAATCTCAGCCTCTTGAACCGCAGGCTGCTCCACTTGTTCATTCGTAACCAAGTTGGCATTGATAGGGGAAGGATTGTAAGGCTCAACATGAACCTTGGCTATGGGTTTTGATTTAATAGTAGCTCTAGTGCCATATCTAGTTATGAACAACATGTGAGACCAATCAGAGGATAGGTAACCACTTATCTTGGCTGTAAAATCCCTGGATAAACAAAGGGCAAAGTACAAGGGCAACTCAATAATGTATATATCCTGTGGTATGCAAAATTGGGATAGGCATGTAGAGTTAAGCTCAAATTTTTAATGACCCCTACTGTGTTCACAACAATACCATCTAATTGCACTACCCCCTTTTCTAGTGGTTCGTAGTCGATTCCCAACTTATTGACAATTTGTTTGGGCATAACTAAACTACTAGCCCCTGAGTCAATCATACAATTGTGACCCAGATGATCTCCTATGATTAATGATAAATAAAAGGGAGGTGGCTTGGCCTTAGCAGCTTGCTGTTCTTTATTACCAACTATAATGTTAGCCAACACAACCTTCTCCTTTTCTACACTAGGCTCATCTGAGACACTTAAACCTGATAAGGCCGATTGAAGCAGGTCCTTTTGACCCGGAATACTCAGAGAATCCCATATTGACATGGGTACATTAATTTTCTTCATATGCTCAAGTATATTGAAACATGTAGCAGGTTTAACCTAAATTTTAGGGGGAATAACATTACCTTTTACTGAAGGAGCCTGGGATGATAAATCAGACTGTTGGTTGACTACCAAAGGCTGGCCCCTTGGTAGCATCCGGATCTGGTCAGCTTTTGATGAGTCAGGGGCACTTTGATCCTAGTCCGGCCCTTGTTTTGATTGAGTTTGAACTATATTAGGTTGATGTCCATCATCTATTGCCCTCTTCTTGCTGCATGTATTGTCTACAATTGAAGAATCAGCGTGGACCACAACACAAAATTCTTCCCCTTGCCAGTTTAGGAATGTAGACTCATGTGTCTATTGCTCTTGTTGTTGTACTTCAGTTGTTACAGGCACATTATTGTTCTGAACCATCAAGGCTTGGTTAAGCATCCCATTTACATAGGTACTTTGATTATGGGGTTGATTACACGGAAAGCACCACTCATAATCTTGAACTAAATTGTTTTGGATAGGTGCAAGCTCTTTGGAAGTGCTTGCAGTGCTGGAGTCATAAGCTTGATGTGTCCTTGGGTTAGGAGCAAAATTTTGGCCTTGATTATAAGGCTGATAAGATGGTCTATTGGTATGATTTTGCTGGTAATTAGACTGGAATGAGGGATGATACAGCTTAAAACCTTGATTTTGTTGTTTTCTTAGACTAACCATCTCATTGCCAAAGGTTGTCAGAAGGTCTTTAATCTCTTGCAGTTCGTTAGACTGAACTGGAAATGCATTTGATTGACCATTAGGCTGGGTATTAGGTGATGGAAATGCTGGTGCACTTGGTATAATATCCAAAGGAGGAACTTGCATAGGGATTGGAGGCTGAAGAGCAGGAAATATTGGCATAGGTGGTCTTGGGGCAATTTTACCAGCCTGTATGAGGCTATTTTCAGCTCTAACAACTATACTATATGCTGCAGGAAGTGTATCACCTCCCATTGATTGAATCATTACAAAAATATCACTATTTAAAGCTCTTAAATAGTATAAGAATGCATGATTAGCAATAGGTCTTACCATTTGTGGGATTTTATCCCATGTCCTTTAAAAACGGTGATTAAAATCTGACATATCTTCATGTGGAGCTCTTTTGATTGTAGACAGCTGCTCCACCAAGGACAAGTGGTCTAATTTATCTTCAAAAAACTTGCACAACTGGCTGCCTAACTCATCCCATGTGGCTATAGAGTTGACAGGTAGGCCTCTGAACCACTGTAAGGCTATTTCCTTGAAGGACGCCGCCAGCAATCTGAGTGTAACATTTTCTTCAGTCACATGGTGAACAACACACAGGTTGGAAACATCTTTTATATGCTCTGTTGGGGTGGTATGATCCTCCCCATAAAAATATGGCAAACCTCTTAAGTCAGCAACAGGAATGTCATCATGCTGAGTTAGATTCAATGGGCTGCCTTGGTTAAAAGCAACAAATGGTTGGTTTCTCACTACTAGAATCATTGTTGCTAGGATGCTCTTAGTAACAACAATAGGAACAATAGTATGTCCTCCAACAACAGGATGCGACTTAGACCTCCTGAAATAAACAACTGTTTTCTGAACCTTTTGGATTTCTCTCCCCCTTTTTCTAGGCGGGGACAACTGCAAATACTCAAAAACAGATGAATTACTCCTAGTCTGCGCTCTTCTCATGAGTAGTAATGCACTGGAATTGCTAAACCTAAGCTTAGAGTCGCCAAGTATGCTAAAGTTTGTCTCTTAAGACTACAATTTCTACTGCACATACCAAACAACAGTATGATAATTTTGATTTGAGACTGAAAACAACTCTTAGTCCCACCGGGCATGCCAAAAACTGTTGTCAAATAAAGTTTGCACCCTTGCTAAGCTATCAACTGTAGCAACCTATTGACACATGGGAACACTTCAAGGTTGTGGGTGACCTGGGAATGAAGTGAACCTCCAGATTATGGGCTGGTTCCCCTTAAGATATCTTGGGAAAAAAACTGAAGAATGATAAGGAAAAGAGTAAGAAGGATATACTTTAATTTAAAACCTATCACTAACAGGTGATACACCAAAGATAAGCATATGAGGGTATTTGCAGGATCATCATGGAAAAAACAGGCCCTTAAGTGGCAAAAAATTCAGAAAAATTAGTGTTAGGCAACTTGACGTAAAAATTTGAATAAGTTATCTATATTATTTCAAAAATATGTAAGAATAGAATTTGTATAAAATTGAATGTAGTTTCTAAAATACTAGGTTTATTTAAAAATAAATAAAATCTATTTGGTGAAAATTTGAAATTTTAATGTAGTAGTACTTAAATTTCAGGGAAAAAATAAGTAGGTGTCCGTCTGACCACCCTAACCATAACAAAATGATAATATTTTTTATAAGATTTTATATATAAGTAGAGGACTCATGTCCGGATGTGATGCATATTTTTTCTAATTTTTTTCCAAGTAAATAATTAATTATGAATTTTTTATTACAACTTTTAAAAAATATGAAAACTTGTATGTCTAACCACCTTAACTTGGTCAAAAATTCATGAAATTTATTTTTTCTTTTTTTAATCCTATAGTATGTGAAGCATAGAGTGTGACGCATGTTTCGGATTCAAAAAATGTGATACCGTTTGAAAGTTATTGATGTTTTTCAATGAGCCTATTGATCAGGACTTTAGTCGTAATTCTAATAGAAAATGAATAATAATAATTTATTAAATTCAAATTAAAGCATAATTTATATTGGTGGAAAGCTGAGAATCTCCTCTAAAAACCCTTTTCGTTTCATCAATTTTGGATAAAAAAAAAGTCGTCAGCCACATACCCTACAAATACCCAGAATATTGCCACTTTTTGGCCCATCATGATCCTGCACATACCCATGACAATACTGCAGAGGACACAAAAAATCTCAATAGAGCTAAACAATCTCACAATACAGAGATTTATGTTTACAAAAATGAGTCTATGTAAGGTTCCGATTGTTCTAATGCTTAGCACAAGGAAAACAAGATGTTTTCACAGATATAATATGCAAAAGAAAGTGATCACTAACATAAACTAAATTTGTGACATAATATCCTTTGCATTCAGCACTGAAGGAATTTGATCAAATAAAGGGATCACACAGAATTTAATCATGCAACTCACAACTAGTTACTAAAAAACAAAGAAAAACTGTGAAGGAAATAACTTTCTATTGAGAAAATAAGGAGTGTCTGTGTTACAGATCTGTAGTATTCATAAAAAATGAGTTACAAAGTCTGAATAGTGCTCTTTCAACAGTCTCCTAACTAAGAACTACTTTAAAAAAAGGAAAAAATGCCATATATACAACCAAGGGCGTCGGCCCCCTGCATTAGGGTTTTCAAAATGAGTCGGCGCCTGGACACGTCGGCCCTAGAAGGCTTTTGGAATGAAGTCAATGAAGCATTCAATGCGCATCCCCTGCTCATGTCGGTGAAAGCTCGTCCATGGGCATGGCCTTCAGATCTTTTACAACTGTTGTTATTATCTTGCAGCCTTCGAGTCCGCCATTAAGATTTCGTCAGAGTCGCCTTGAATGCTCTGCGACATGGTCATTAATGCCTCTTTGCTCCTCTAGCCGTCATCTCCAGCTACTATCGTGACTCACGGTTACCTCCCCTTTGAGAAGCGGTATTAGATCTATCCACTAGATTTAGTGCCATTACTGACTGATCACCCTCGATCTCAGAGTAGAGTGATGTTGGCATGCTCCGTCGATCTCATTCGCAGAGGAGAGCTTAACAGTCAAACTGGTTGCGATTTTCCCTAGTGCCTTCTGATTGGTCGAGTTTGTGCCAGGTGGATTCCAAGGTGGTCAAAGGTTGCTTCAGAAGGATCGCACGTCGGCGAGACCTTGGATGTTAGGGAGAAGTGATAGCGGGCGGATAGAGTCATAGCGATGCCATTTTCACTCGGCAAGACACCCGACGGTCGACAAGACCTCATGGCGAGTAGCCAGAGTCATACCGACCTCACTCAAAGCCATCGGCAAGACCCCATCGGGTCGGCGAGACCTCATGTCGATGTCCTCATCTCCTGGCGAAGGCACTCCTTTGCATTGAGATTCTTCAAAACTGGCGGGGGCGGGGCCAAGACGAAACCGGAACCAGGACTAGGGGAAGAAAGTGGGCGAAAGCGAAGACAGATGAATCCCAGCGGAATCGGGACCGGGACCAAATCCAAAACTGAAAGCCGCACCAGAAAAAACAAAGAGCTAGCGAAACCAAAACCGGAACCAAATCCGGACCTGAAACTTCCTGAAGTTTCAGGTTTGGATACCGTTCCGATCCCGCTCCCGACAAAGCATGAGGGATGAAGGAAGAAAGAGGAAAACATAAGAGAAAACCAAGGAGAAGACATCCCTCGAGCACAGGCCACGAAGAAAAGGAAAGAAGAAAGAGACACACACGATCGCAGAACCAGAACTGGAACCAAAACGAGAATGAAAACTGGAACTTTGGAAAAGTTCCTAGTTTGGTTCGGCCCGACTTTGCCTCTGATGGAAAACAAAGAGAAAGGGGCCCGACAAAGACAAAAACGGCGGAAGCAGGGTCGAAACCGGAATGGAAACACGAATCAAAATTTTAGAAAAGTTCCAAGTTCGGATCCCGACCCGGTTCCGCCCTCGAAAGAACGAGGAAAAGGCAAGAAGAAAGAAAAAGGAAAGAGGGAAAAGACAAGGAAAAACATAAAATGAAACCCACCCCGAAGCTGAAGGCCTGCACGTTGGGCTCACCCCTCTTGGGAGCCACATTTAATCCATGTGCCGAATTAAAACATCATTTTCCCCTGCATCTGCACAAGAAGCAAACAAGTTAAAAAAAAGTGATCCTGATGCAAGTGTTCCTCCGTTTGGTCTTCTAGAACATCTGAAAGCATGGGTTACCCTGCCTGATTGAGCCCATAGGCGAAAATTGGGTAACAGGAACACCAAGCCTCAGAGAAGCAGCATAGAGAATTTCATCTATTCCAACTAGAAAATCCCCTTTAAAGAGTTTCCTTATCAGAGCTTCAGTATCACCTTTCAACATTTCGATATCTAACAAGATTGCCAAGAACCACGATGTGATATTGGTGTCCACTCTATATGATTCACTATCTTTTAGGAATCCTTTCCCAAGGATAATATTCACTGCATCTAAGATGAGGGAATCAAATTTGGTGAGGACTCGTTTGAGCCTCTGTTTGGTGACTGCCCTACGTAACGCCATCTGCCTCACCAAACTGTCCAATTGGATCAAAGTATCTACTCCAATGCTCATTAGAGTCTCAGTAGACATTCTCACCACAAAATTTGATTGCTCAACCATCATTCACCACAATTTCATATGCTCATAGAAGTAGCCTTTTCCAAATATAAGTGATGACTAATTAATCGTCATTCCCTCAATAAGTGATTGAATATTGTACAAGATGCCGAGGTTAGTCCTTGTTATTATTAAATTGAGTATATTTGTGTGTGCCACGCATAAATCCAACCTTTTAACAATGTTAAAACCATAAATCATGCTTGAAAACAACAGTGCATAATCCCCATGGACAAGTAAAAGTACAAGCCAATGTTTCAAATGTAGGTTTCGTATATCATCTTACAATATCATCATTTATCTGACAAAACCACATAGTTGATTTGTGTCCAAGTGTAATTATTATCCATTCACCTGCCATCATCACCCACAAAAGTAGCAACACTGAGGTGGCTGCCAACAGTGCCACACAAACCATACCCCTCCAAGTCATCGGTAGATGTCCACGGTAGCTCTCCACAACTTTGTTTGTGGAGAGTAGCAACAATGTCATGATGACATAACACCCTAGAAGCCTCATGCCATCCAAATGGCCAAAGGATGACCAATCACCAACTTCATTTCTATCCTGTACTTTCCACAATAATTAGTGTGGAAAGTTGCCCACCCAACCACCCACTAGCTCTATTTTGTAGAGAATTGTCGATTTCTTTTATTGTTATGTCATCAACTCCCATATTGGAGAGATGATCTGCATCTGAGTTTTCGTCCCTTAGAATATGATTCAACATAACCAATTCAAAACTATCCACAAGTCTTAGTGCAATTTCTAATTTAGCACCAAGTTTCCAATTTGTCACTTGTTTGGTTCGTAATGCATTAATCACGAAAGAGGATTCTCCTTCAATTACCACATTTTTCAACTTTAAATCTTCTCAAAGACAAATCCCAAGGATAAAAGCTTGTATCTCAACCACATTTTGGGTCCCCATAGGGAGTGGTTCTACTAGTTTTCCCAAAGTCTTCCCATTCCAGTCTCTAATGATACATCAGGCCCCATAGGTGCCTAGATTCCCCCTAGAAGCCCAGTCAAAGTTGAACTTATACCATCCAGCTTCCTGAGGGGCCCAACATACTTTCTTTTTGTCTTCTTGAGTCTTGAAGCTACCATTCCCAACAAATGGAGGAATCTTTAGCCCGTGCCAATTTCCCCTCATTTTTGCATCCCAATCAATGAAGTTAACTTTTCTGGAATTCAAATCCCCAACTCTGGAGTTGATTAGTTCCACTAAAATTTCCTTGATCTTATTCAATAGCGACTTCTTTGTCATTTATTTTTTCTTGGAAGATATGTCTATTTCTTTCCTTCCAGATCTCCTAGATTAACTATGAGGTACTTGCAATCTAGAGACAATTAAAATTTTATTTTTTTGTAAAGGATTGACCAACCATTTAGCATATCCAAAAGATTTTTTGGGAGTGCAATTTTCCACTAAAGCTTTGCAAAAAGCCAATGCTAGCAACTTTGCATGAATGGACAATTTAGAAAAAAGGTGATCCCCAGTTTCCTCTTCTTGTTTGCATAAAATGCATCTGGAGGGGCCATTGTATCCCATTTTTACAAACCTAATTGTCATGAGAACCCTCCATTGAGACACTACCTAAGTGAACATTCCTTCCTTCAGGAGAATCCTTATTCGATCAAAGGTTAATGGGTAGTCTGGCAATGCCATCTCTATTATCAGTCAACATTTTATATCCATCCTTTACATTGTAGTTTCCATTTGGTGAAGCATTCCATCTTAGATTATCTTAATACTGTCTAATTCAAACACTTCGACTACCCACATTTTTATCATAATATTTTGTTGCAATATGGTGTGTCCCTTGGTCTCCTTGGTACAACACAACACTTGGGTTCGTGACATGGCTTAACTACCTCTCGTGGATCTTATATAAATCTAGCGGTTGTACTGGGCATTAACAGGTCGATCTTTTGGAGTAACGACAACCACCGATGAAACAATTGGTATTAGAGTTGCGGTCATGGGTTTGAACCCCTCACCTGCGCTAGGGGGGATTGTTGCAAGATGGTGTGTCCCTTGGTCTCCTGGGTGCAATGTGATGCTTAAGCTTGTGACATGGCTTAACCACCTCTCGTGGATCTTGTATAAATCTGGCAGTTGGATCGGGCATTAATAGGTTGATCTTTTGGTGCAACAACAACCACCAATGAAACAACTCCCACAACCCTTGCATTAAGCCCAAGATCTTGAAGGATCTTCCATTGATATTTGTAGCATCCATGTTGTATTGAGACCACCATATAATCTCTTACCTTATCCCCCCAAATCTATTTTGTTATCGTCTTAACATGATCTAAATCAGCTCTGTTAGCAATTTTGTGATAGCCTTCCCAAGAGTCTTCCAAAAATAACGCTGACTACCCAACCTTTATTTCCCATGTTAAGTGATCTAATATCAAATCTTTGCAATTTTTCTTGAAGTTCCAAATCCTTGATCTACTTGGGAGTGACCTGAAAGTAAATAAACTATTCACATCCCCATCCAAATATTTTTCCCTTAATATTTTGGCCCATTTGATATTTTTTTTTATATGCAATTCCCATACTAGCTTCACGCCCAACGCTTTATTTTGAAGGAGTGAATTCTTCAAGCCAACACCATTAGCCTGTTTCCAATCATAGATGTTTTTCCAATTTACCAAAGGATACTTATACTAATTAGAGTTCCCTTTCCAAAAAAAGTCATTTTCTGATTGAGATCTTTACTTACCCTAGCAGATAAAGGGAGACAAGAAATCATATATATCAGTAAAGCTACAATTACCGATTTGAGCATTGTGAGTCTACTAGCCCAAGAGATCCATCGACACTTCCAGGATGCCATTTTATTTTTTTTACCTTCTCTACTAAGGGATTCCAAAGCTTTCTAGGATGTAGACCCTTAGCAAGGGGTAACCCCAAGTATTTGCATGGAAGTTTACCTTTTTCAAATTTCAAGATTCTTAATATCTAAAATTCTTTGCCAACTTTTTAAAGCTAACATCCTGCCTTGAGGCCATTGAGTATTTATCCAAAAATGTTTTGAAACTCCCAACCTCTCTTTCTTGAGCGATGCCAAACAACATCGTGTCATCTAAAAATTGTTGATGGGCGATCTCAGGGAGACCACTTGTTATGTAAAGCCCCGACACCATTGCATCATTCCAAGCCTTAAGGATTGATCTCCCAAGAGCTTTGGCCATGATTATAAACAAGAAGGGAGAAATAGGGTCCCCTTGTCTCGAACCTTGAGAGGAATTGATGAGTCCAATTTATGACTCAATTTTGATAGTTTATTATCCATTTGTTGTAGTTGTCATAGACCTTGATACCTGGATGTTGACATTTTCATGGTATTTCCTCAAAACCATAGACATTGGGCATAAGCTTATTTTTGTAACCTTTAAATGACATTAACATGCTATATGAACTATTTATGTTAATTTTACATGTGGATTAATGAATGTTACTTGAAGATAGTTATAGATATGCAATTTTTGTGTGTACTAATGTTGTCATGCAAATATAATTAGAACCTACAAAATTGAGGAAGATTCTGCTAGTTGGTCATTTTCCATAAAGGTTAACAAGGTGATCATTCAAAAGGTCAATGGAGGGAGATTCCTAGTTCAAATCAAAGATTGTAAATTCCTTGTAAATGGTCATAATAGTTTGTTGAGTGAATATAGGAGCTATTGTTATGCTAGATCTGCATTAAGGAAAACTGGCTTGACTAGATTCCACACATGCATAACCTCCTTTCCACCTTCTATGCTTTGCCTAAAGTGGTGTCCTCCTAATATGTTGGAGTTGACAACCTTTCTAGGTAGTTAGTTAGTAGTTTTTCCTCCTATAAATAAGACTCAAATGCTCCTTCTCAGAAGGTTGATTAATTTGATGTTGTACTCACATTCTTAATTTTTTAGTAATACAGTTATGCTGCTCTATTGTAATCATGCTTTCCAATGAATGAAATGAAGTTATAAGCTCATTTCATTTGAGTTTACATTTGTCTTAAGGGATACTCATCCAAGGGGGACCGCTTGGTAATAATTCCATCATTTAGTTTAGTTATTACTTTTCTATGCAATTAGTTACAAATCTGGCAACTGTCTGTTCCTGCAACCACTAGAATTCCATTATGTGACTATTCCTGTAGCCAAAGCAAACAGAGTAGTTTCCTGTCTGTTTGCTTAGATTTTCATTTCTGTCATGCACTTCCGCTTAGTATAGTTGTTGGTTGATGTTTAACACTTATGTTACTTCTTTCTAAGCAATTTATTTTCAGCATTATGTCTTTCTTAGTTGTAGAATGAATATGACTACTATGGATTCCTAGTGCACCCATTGTGCTGACCCATTTCAAGTCTACGTCCCTGGGTTGACAAGTTAAATGAAGCTTCATGATGATTAAGATAGTTATTCAGATTAGATGTCCAATCTTTGAGTCACAACTTTAAGGGATTAGTTGTTAAATCATTGTAGGAGGCCAACAAGCATTAAAGAAACCTTCAGTAGAGCTATTCAACAATACCAAGTACCTAGGACAGGTAATCCAACCAAAAATCTAATCAAGCCACCCTCTTCGAAAGCCAAAAGCTTCCATAACTTTGAACAAAAATCTCCAATTCACCTTGTCATATGCCTTCCTAACGTCTAGCTTTATCAACATTGAATATTTTTTTGTCTTTTGTATGGAGTGGATTGCTTCTTGGGAAATTACAACACCATCCAGGATTGATCTACAAGGAACAAATTCTATTTTCTCTTTTGAGATACTGTCTGGTAAGACTTTCTTTATTCGATTTGCCACTATTTTTTCTAAGATCTTGTAAATAGTGTTACAAAGTGCAATTGTTCTATATTCCTCTGGAGTTTAAGGTTTCTCCTTCTTTGGTATTAGTGCAATGAAAGTGTTGTTGATTTCCTTGAGCACCCTCCCTAAAATTTTAGAATCCTCTATAGCTTCTACCACTTCCTTGGCTACAATGTACCAACATGTATAGAAAAAGGCCACAAGAAAACTGTCTGGGTCAGGAGCCTTATCGAGATAGAGCTGAAAGAGAGCCTCTTTTACCTCTTGTTCAATTAATTTACTGTTTAGCATGTCATTTTGAGTATCAAAAACAAGTCTAGGAATGAAACCAAGGAGATCCTACTACTCACACAATTTAGAACCATTCCAATCATTCAATTTTTTTTGGAAGTAATCCATAATGGCGGTCTTAACTTCTATCTTTTATAGGGTTTTTCCATCAATTATTTTGATGCTTGTTATCATGTTATTCTCCCTTCGAACCTTTGTGGAATTCTGAAAATATTTCATGCTTTTGTCCCCTACACTCAGCCATAACTCTCTGGATTTCTGTCTCCAGAAAATATCTTCCTTCGCCAAAATGCCACTTAATTTATTTAGGAATTATTTTTCTTGAAGGAAACTATGGTTATCCATGCCATTTTTAATTACATTTTTTAGATAACTCCTTTAGCGCCTCCTCTATTTTCCTTTTCTCTTCAAAGACGTTCTTACGACATTC
This sequence comes from Sequoia sempervirens, assembly GCA_007258455.2. Classification (NCBI taxonomy): domain Eukaryota; kingdom Viridiplantae; phylum Streptophyta; class Pinopsida; order Cupressales; family Cupressaceae; genus Sequoia; species Sequoia sempervirens. The sequence goes on along the minus strand of VDFB02000015.1, from coordinate 7,223,029 downwards.
TTTATTCCAACTTTTCAAGCTTTGTTTGATCACCTTCAGCTTTGCTGCTATATTAAACATCTTGGAGCCACCTGGTTTGCATTCTGACCATTTATTTATGAGATCCAAAAAAATTGTATACTTGAACCAAATGTTCTCAATTTGAAAGGGCACCTAGCAAGGCCCCACTCTCCAACAATTTCCAGGGAGACGGGATAGTGATTAGAGCCCAACCCAGGTGAGATCTTGCATTCCAGAGTGTAGGAGAAAAGACTTAAGTCTCCTTTAAAAGAAACCTATCCAACTTTTCTGCAATACTACAAAAATATTTCCTCCTGTTCATCCAAGTATATTGACCATTCCCCATTTGTAATTCAATCAACATATTTCTGTCTATGAAATTCTCAAAATCTGACTGTGATTGCAACTTTCTTCCTACACCACCCCTCTTTTCTTCAGCTCTTAATATTGCATTGAAATCTCCCCTAAGAAGGAAAAATTTAAATCAAGGGTTGCTACATACAATATCTAACTCTCTCCAAAATTTCCCTTTTTGAATACAGGTGATTGGTCCATAAACATTGACAAGTAAAAAACAAAGATTGGAAGCAAGACTTCTTACCTTACATGTGATCCAATGTCTGCTTGCCACTACTTCCTCAATTAGAATATTTTGTGGTCTCTACAGACCAGAGGGCCCCTCAAAATTTACTCCAATCATTCTCCATAGCTTCATTCTCCTTCTAAAATATTCATTTTCTTGCTCTCCTAAATTAATCTCCTATAGCAGGCATATGTCCACTTGAAGTGATTCCAATTATTGTCAGATTAGGCATCGTTTGTAGGGGCATGTAAACTCGTAACGTTCCATGTTATGATTTTTATTGTTGTTTTGGAAGGGCTTCACCCTTCCCTACTCTCAACATTTCACTGATCTTCATCTGGCCATTGGCTTCCTTGTCCCATTTGAATTTATCCTGGTTAGGGATTCTTCCTCTCTTCTTTCTTTCACCACAATCTGGAGAGGTTTTGATTGTATCCTTTTTGCAGATACCCAATCTTCCATGCTTGATCTGCTCCAACAATGAGACTTTTAGTCTTTTACAAGATTTTTGGATTGTCAACTTCTGTTTGGTGAATATCAACATCTATATTTAGACCTTCTATCCAATCTTCAAACATACAATCCACTTCAAGATTAAGCGAGCCGCTCTTGGCAGCTTTTTCCAGTTCAACTAATTCATTGCCAACCTCAATAAGGAAGTTAAGATCATCTTCTCCAATTTTATTCCCAAGAAAATTGGTGGCCTAATTTATTTTCAAATCTAACTCCTTCCTTCAATTCACAAAGCACTCCAAATTTCCAACAAGATCTTCCACCTCTTCTATTTTGTTTGGTTCTGCATTCTGATCCATCAGGGCCAATTTTTTTGAATTCTTTGTTGATTCAACCTTAGTGGAGTTGGAGGCACTACCCATGTTTGGAGATGAAATGAATTCCTTTGGTTTTTTGTTGTGGGGTGTTTATTAGATTTTCTCCAACCCAATGTCTTGATTAGTGCATTGTTGGGGGAAGGGATCTAATATTAGGGTTTGTAACCAACTACCCCAATCTATGATAAGCTGAATTTCCCTCTAATGCTGACTGTTGGGATTTTTTCAACACAAAGTCTAACATAAGTGCTAATGTTGTATGGATTCAACCATTCTTTAGCACAAATGTATTTCCCCAAATGGTTTCCAATGTCTTCCAAAATGCTCAACTCCCAGAATTCCAAGGGTAGATTGGGAAACTTGAACCAATCCTAAATCATTTCCATCTTATGATGAAAGGGATCAAATCCAACCATCCATCTGCAAATGTAAAATCTACAGCCATCCATGATCCAAATACCATTTTCAATCTCCTCCCTGACATCCTGCGAAGGGTAGATCACCACAAAATAACCATTTGTTAAAACTTTGAAATATAGTTCCTCCCCCCATTTTCCATGCCACCACCTAATTAAGCTATCCCAGTTAAGATCCTTGCAATACCATTTGATCAAAAACCCTATTCGTTCCAATCAATCTTTCTTAGATTGGAGTTTGTTTGAATAGACCACCATTAATTTCCTAAAGTTGTTTCTTATTGTCGACTTTCCTATGTCCACACAACCATTATTGAGCCCACTTCCATTCGATCTTTTAGATGAGTTTCTTTTGTATTGAGTCTTGTACCATCTCCTTGGGCCGTTCTTACCTCAGCTGTGCCCCCATCTAGGGTTTTGACAACCCTCCTTATCACCAACACCATCTCTAAACCTATTATTGTCTCTATTCTAGTGATCGTGATGTCTGGGCATAAAGGGATCAGTATGATCATACCAATGCTTCCCATTCCATCCAAATCCCTTGGTGGGCCTTCTTCTTTGTCCCAGATCATTCCACTCACTATAATTCCTCTATTGTTCCTTGTTCGTGCGATTCTTTATCTGATCCATAGGGAAATCAACTTCTGCATCCTATGCCCAACTGCCTTGTTTTCTGCTATCGCCAATCTCCCCATCTTGATACCTCCTATTCACACCACAACCTCCATGATCTTCTCCATCATTCAATTTCTCTACTTCCTCTCACATTCTTTTTTCTCCTATGCACGCCATTTCAATTTCTTTCAATCCTTCACCAAATTGATTATTTTATTTATTTCCCCCTTTGCATATGAAATTAATAATTAATTTAATTAATTAATTATTAATTACTCATGCATTTCCACCTCACTAATCAACACCCACTCACTCTGAGTTCACTCAAATCAGTCTTCTAATAAATCTATCCTATCTGACCCACAGTCACTTCCACTTCTTTGATCAATCAATCTACTTCATTACCTCTTACACTCAATTCACTGAAATCATACATCTAGTTAGCTATCCATCAATTCCTGTCATGGATTCTCATCCAATGATTTTCTTAGTCTCTCATTAGATCTCAACTATTGATTGATACAAAGAAATCTATAAAGAAAACCTATCATTTATCAATGATCTCTCTCTCCCAAATCATTGCAAAGAAACTATACTCATATCATTCAATGTTTTATGCTATTGTTCTACCCAAAACCTGGGATCAAGGACTATTGCACTATTCTCCAAGGTGAACAAAGGAGAACGATAGAGAAAAGTGAAGGATTCATGCAAGTTTATGATATTATTTTTGAGTGATTCTTTTATGCTTCATTGGTATGATATTTTTGTTGAATTTGATTATGGATTTCACTTGTTTGCTTGCTTGTTATTGGTTTTCTTAATCAAATTTTTAGGTCATATAAAAAGTTTGGCCCTACATTAGATATGTCGGTAGTTTGTTTTTCATGTCTTTCCCAATGTTCACCAAAGCTACAAAGATGTGTTAGTTCTAGAAAATCAAGCAAACATTGGGGTTAGTGCAAAATTCAAGAAACTAAATCAGATGTGTCATTGTAAAAATCAAGGCATCATTGTAAATTGCAAAAGTGTTGGTATACCTATAAATTGCATCGGTGTACCTTCACTTGTGCCAATGTGTAGATCAATTGTATTGATGTATTTCTCAAAGGTGTCACTATAAAATCAAAAGCGTCACTTTTCTTCATATGCATCACTACAGGTTTCAATTGCATTGTTATAATTTAGAAACCTGCAAAACAAAATTGATCAAATGCGTCAATTCATAGATTAGAAGCATCACTATAGATTTTAAATGCGTTGTCGTACTATTAGAAGCATCGATATGCATTTCAAAGGCGTTATTCTATGTTCAATTACATTGTTGTAACATGTAGCCTACAAAACTTCAAGAACACTCAATTGAACATTAAATATGGGATGTGGGTCCTTCCGAGCGTATTAGAATGCAAACGGGGATAATGGAAAGATCAATCAAGAGGAGTTAAACAACAAGAGGGTTGGATCAAATAAAAAAGACCCGAGACCCAAATGAATTGAATTATACCTATTACCAATGAAGTGATTTAACAAAGATCAAATTGAGAAAAAAAACAAAAGGAACAAGAACATAAACCAAATTAAGTCTACTTTTACCTCACCCAAAGAATGCCAAACCCTTACTCCATTGTTGCAAATGTATGATTATTCCTTTAGGATATGTGGATTGCTCATGCTTAGGAAAACCCAATTATGCAAAAGCTTGCTTGATGATATAGATCTTAAATTCAAATTGGAGAGATTGATCAAGATTGGGAGAGCTAGATCAAAACTTTAAGGAGGATTAATGAGGGATGAATGCTTGTTTTATAGATTTCAAGATATTAGATCAATAGTTGAGAATGAAAGTTCAAATCATTGGTTGAGAGTGAATGAAGGCTGGAGAGGCCATGTATGTTGAGGAAGAGTTCAGTTAATTAAAGCTCCTTCCTTATTTTTAGGGAGATATTTTGAGATAATTTTGGAGAGAAGATATAATTTTTAAATCCAAATTTGAATTTGAAATATTTCATTTTGGGAGGGAATGTGCAACTAAATGAATTAAATAATTCATTTAATTGTGGAAGAAAATTAATTAATTAAATAATTAAGATTTTTTTAATTATGGGAAAGAAGAAAAGGATGTGTGGTATTTTATTAAATAATTAAAAATTATTTAATTATGTATATTAAAGGAATTTTGGGAATTAATAAATAATAAGAATTATTTAATTAAAGTGGAGGAGGATAATGATTTAATTAATTAAATAATTAGAAATTATTTAATTAAAAGGTGATGAAAAGAGGCAATGAGTGATAATGAATGAAAATTATGAATTATAAGAAAACATTTTTTAGGTGTCTACACAAAGACCATATTATTCTTCAAAGTTCTAGGTAATAAAGAAAAGGGGATTATAATGATTTTATAGGTCAAAATATATCAATTATTACAAACAACAGGTATGCACCTTCATGATATTCTATTAAACTCAAAAGTGAATTATAAAAGTTACTTATAGAATGGCCTTAACAATTTCATTTCAATTTGTTATATGGATACTATTCTTATGATCTTGAATAATAGGTTTTATGATTAACTCTTGTACTCTTGATTGCTCAATTCCTTAATGTTAATGAGGTGTCCTTATGAACCATAAACAAACTTTGAATTTTTGATTGTATGAATTAGTTTAATTTGATGATGATTTAATTAATTATTATTTAGATAGGAAATGGAACTATGGTTATCTAAGATGGAGATAGATTTTTTAGCTAGTATGTATATATATCAAGTTTGGTAAGGATAATTGTATATAACTAAATTTAAATTGAAATTAATAATTTATTTATTTGATTAACCATGTAAATGAAATTTTTTCTTTGTTATGGGCATAGGTTTAGCCTAGTTGTTGAGCATTGCTAAATTTATGTTTCTTGTGAAAGTGTTGGTTGAATGTTGGACATAAGAACCATACTATTATGAACTTATAGTTACATTTTAGATTGTCTAGACATCCTAATTGATGTATTCAAAATATAAGATATAATGAACTCGGGTATGAAATCCTACTAGTCCTATGTTTGGTGTAATGATCAATTTAGTACATTAATTTCTTTCCAAGTATTAATTGTGCATTGAGGCGATGTAGAGTTTTAGGGGGAGTATGTCATGACCATATTTTTTAATCTTAGTACATAATGATTTCCTAGATGCATATGAGTTTTAGGGAAGGAAAATTAAAATAATTAACCTATGAGAATTGATTTATTTATAATTCTTGAAAATGATAAGTCATTGGATTAATATTTCTATTATAGTCATTATATCGAACATTGATCTCTTTTTATGTATACAAAATTATTAATGTGTTAGTATGACATTTGATGATGTTTTTAATGATTATAAATCATTTCATGATTTATTTAATATAACATTCTCATTATGTGTGCATTGAGGTGTGAGATTTTCTACATGTTTTAGAGAAACCATTCTATTTCTTCTTTACATGAAATAATCTTTTACTATTTTGATAGTATTATATTTAAATAAGAAAACATAATTATTTTTATTTTTAATTATTTAGTAATATGTGTTAAAGTATAGTACAATTATTTTTATTTTTAATTATTTAGCAATTATCCCAATGCTCGTGACCTTATTTCTTTGAGACAATTTACAATATGGTCGTCATGCCATGTTTGCACTACCACACTTTGTATCTATCAAACAATTATTGAGGCCTTGTATATACATCCACATTTCATATGCATTTCTTGTACGTTTAGATGAATAATCCAAAACTCTCTAATGGTGTTAGGAAAATTTGTGGAATTTAGCTTTATGCTATCATTTTCATTTTCCTAAAGGTGTTTTAAACCAATTAACTATTAGAAATTTGCATCCAAGTCACTATGCTATGTGCTATTGGTCGAGAGAATTCACTTAAATAGAAGGATACATATGAACCGAATTATTATCTAAATATCATAGATTTGAAGCTTATTTCAACAAAAATAAATAAAAATAGTCAATTCATTTTTGGTTTTTATCATTTTAATGGTGTGGTTTAAATAGTTATATTTCTCATTGAAGTTCAAGAACTTAGTGTATTCTTATGATCATATTTGATATTATCAAACTTTTGATAATACTTGCAGGTCACAATTAATTGTCTTGACACTTCATGTGGTGCTTTGGCTATTAATAACTTGGATTTTGTTTATTGGACTTGAGCAAAATAAAAAATACATTAAAAGTTAAGGAAAAAAATCAATTTTACACAATGGTCATAAAACTACTTATTTCCAAAAAAGATACTAGGGAAACCGATGCGAGAGAATCTAGTGGTGCAAGAGCAATCTTGCATCACCAAAAAAAATGTTTTCCTTATTTTCTTTAGTTGTTTTGGGTCCCATTTAAGGGGTTTAAGATAGTCTGAAGTCTGAAAAGGCCAAAAATAGTCACTTGTTATTTTTAGTAAGTTGACGTAAATAGACATGTATGGACCCAAAAATTTACACGAAGGAGCAGAATTGAAAATTGAATTCCATGGCAAAATAATCATATCAATAACTTGAACCATTTGGGATATATTAAATTTTTTATTCTAAAAATTTTATCCTATAAAGTTTCAAACTTAAATTTGAAGCCCTTAGATGACTCTTAAAAGCTCGAAAAGTGGATGAAATGATCTACAAATCATTTTGATATTGTAGATATCTTTGTAAGCTTTTTGGATGATATTGTAGATATCTTTGTTAATAAATATTTAACGAGCTCCCTTCGGGTGTATTTTCCTCTATGCATCGGCCCGTGCATCGCAAGTAATCAACTTGGCCTTTTATCTAAGTTCTGCTCTCTCGCTCCATGTGTCTACTCTTCGCAACCCCGAGTTTTTGTTTTCCTTTCGCATCCCGGGAAACCCCGCTATGCTTTCACATGTCGTGGTTGTGGGATATTTTTTTATCATTCTTTCTTGCTGCTTCATCAGGCTCCGCTCGAGTGCCACGAAGCCCTCATTCCCAAAAAATTTGGTGGGCCCCACAATTGTTATTTGCGGTGTACTCTTGCTACGTGTCTGCTCTTCGCAAAACTTTCAGCGTAGAGATGAAAGAACAACCGCGAGCAGTGAAATGCTGCCAAGTGTCTCTTTTGCACCCAACTGGTGATCATTCCCTCCACTATTGGTTAAGTGCTCTGCCCATTTGACACGTGTAGCCTTAGCGCAAGTCTTCAGTGGCAGGAGAGAGAGGTTCACACAAGCAACGAAATGCTACCATGTGCCTAGTCAACATATCTCATATTCAGGCAATGGACTAGACGAACCAAATGCTGCTATTGGCCACTACGTGTCATAATCATTTGCACGGGATGGTGACACTTGTATCATTAAGCCTTGCTGGGACCACTGCCATCATTTGCAGAGGATGCACCTGTGCCTGGGATGACCGAATGCTTGGTTTCAAATCATTTCTGTTGCAATGGCTTGGGGAATATTTTGATTTTTGCATCATTGTCGGGGGATTGCGAAATCTTTTCTGTTACTGCTCTCTGAAGCGGTGGAGGTTTTTTCCTGCTATATATACTTTTCTCTATTGTGAGAAAAGGGTCCGAAATTTGGAGGAAACACTAGTTTTAGTTAAAGACGCCAGACCTTTATTGCTTTTTTATTTTATTGCAAAAAAAATTCAGATTGTGCCAATTGTTTGGCCTTTCTGTTCTTTCATGCTATTTGATCAAACTATAAATTGTGCTTTTATTGTCTGGACATTTCATTTAAGAACTTCTATATATGTTGAATGCAAGTTTTCTGACCTAGACCATGTCCAATGACTCTTCTTGGCAGTAGGAATGTATGCAATATTATTTTATGTTAATGAATGGATTGTCTATGCTATAATCTTTAGTTTCTAATTTTTTGGAACACTACAAACACAAATCAGGCCCTTAGATCTATGATTTATCATGCCTATCATTAAGTTTTGGCACATCACCTTAGGTTAGACTTTATTTTATTATATTTGTTTCCTTTTCCGTTTCCAAACCCCCATTACAGAAGAAGTTGATTTCTTTAAAAACTTGGAGGTCACTCAGTTTAGTGCAAAAGGTCCCCCATAAACTGAGTTTCCCATAAGACACTGTTACCTCATCAAATTTTGGTGTCAACAGTTTGTTATTTTTCTAGCACACCCCGTGGGACACATTTAAATGAATTTGCGTTTGAAAAGGGTGTATGAGCCATCGGCCTGTAACTAGATCCCAAGTCGCAGGAAACCCCAGTTTACTAGTACTTCCACTGGGAACAGTGCAAGCTGCAAATCAGTTGGTAACCGTTCCACTCCCGCCACCCGTTCCTCTAACCATATTTCCAGCTGCCAACAAAAACTACGTGGCATGGGACGCCGGAAGTCCCCTAGCAGCCCTAGTAGCACCCGCTGTCTGGGGTGCTATCTCGGTTTCAGCTATGAAAGCTATACCCAAGTTTACCGGAGATGGCTCAAGAACACCCGTAGAACATTTGCAAGATGTGGCAGATGTGTGTCTGGTACACGGGATTACAACGCAGAATGTAGCTCCAAGGCTTCTTGCCACGCCTTTTAAAGGCAAGGCACTAGATTAGTACCGAACACTGTCACCTAGCACTATTCGCACCTGGGACGAGCTCAGAGATCCGTTCTATGAGAGATTCTTGAATGATGGAGATCACTCTTCACTGTATTATCAACTATCTTTCATAAAATGAGCTCCCCAAGAGGCTTTGACAAACTTTAATGCCCGATTTCACACAAATTGGTAGAGGATCCCTATTACTATACGCCCGACTCCTGAGTTGGCGTTTATATTTTATCTAAAGTCCATCAATTCTGACATTTCTATGATGATCAAGTCTTTGGGAGGACCTACTCTACCATATGTGTACGGTGTCGCTGTCAAAGCCAAGAATCATTTGATAGATTGCGGAAAGTTGCCTCCTCGACCTATTATGCCGATATTTCTCGAAATATCGATTCCCACACAAGAAGTTGTGTCAACTAGTGTGCTCGCAACTCCCTAGTTGATGTGCACATATGCAATAGCCCCACAAAATGTAGCCTCTACATCGGGTTCTTCCAAAGATGAAATGAGCGACCTTAAAGAGATGTTGTGGACAATGGAAAATGATATAACCAGTCTTAAACAGAACCAATCAACGCCTCCAAAGTCTGCATATCAAAACTATCAAGGCGGGCGGTCCTCATATCAGCAGAATCAGTACCAGGGTGTGCCTTGCACTAATCCACCAGCTCTGACTGCCAACCAAATGGTGTCGGTGCCTACTCCACTGACGAGCGCTTCACCAAGCTCGAGTAGGGAATTAATTGTAGGGCAGAACAACCTCATTGATGACATTAATCTGTGGTGCTTCCCTTGTAGCGATGTGCATATGCCCTGAAACTGTCCTCATGACAACTTGCTACAAAAGGTGGCGGAGCAACGCAGCCAAGGCACGGTGAAAAATCATGAAGGTTATATATATGCCTCACCACAAATGGAGAGTGCGGTTCTTACCACACAAATGCATGGAATGTCTCTAGAACAAGAATCCAATATCGCTCCTGATCATGCACTTTTTTCCTGAATGGAGGAAGAAGAAATGGTGTTTGCTAATGTTACGTTCATATCCAAAACACTACAAGTGCAATCTAATTATAACATGCGCTCAAAGAAGAGATTTACCGGTGAGTCAGTTGTTCCACATCTAGCCAGCCCGCAACTCAAAGGTGCTTTTGATCAGATTCCTAGCACTTCTACCACCCTGCCACCATCTCAACCACGGAAGGAAATTATTATACCAAGAGCCAAGGAGAAGAAACCTCTGAGTTTTCCACCTTTTAATGTGGTAGAACAATTGAAGAAGTCATCCGCTAATGTATCTCTATGGGACATTCTAGCTATCCCAGAGAAAAAAATGCTATTACAAAAGGCGCTTCAAGAAGAGGTCAACACAGCGCCAACATAGCAGTTTTCCAGTGCAGAGGTTGTTAATCAAATACCATTTGCTAAAGTATTTACAAACAATACAAAAGAATCCCCTGTCGAAGTTAGAGATAAGTTAAAACCCCAACCCTTCTTCTTGACTCTCATTATAGGAAAGAAGTTGTTGCACAATGCTATGATTGATTCTGGCGCTAGCACCACGGTTATGCCTAAACAGATAGCCAAAGCTTTAGGACTCAGCTATGAACCTATGAAAAGGGGGGTAATGCAGCTTGATGGGAACAATGTTGAAACCATAGGTGTCATCAAGGCACTTCCTTTAACTCTATTTTCTTGCCCAAGTATCACGGTGCTGCAAGAAACTGTGATCATAGATGTTCCTCCTATGTTTGGTTTCTGTCTATCCCAAGAATTTACTTCAAAGGTGGGCGGATACCTGTCCTTGGATTGGTCACATCTGATACTCAGAACCAAGCATGGCACAAAAATGAAGATAGAATCAGAAGCTTTGCATTCTGAACATGTAGCAAACAAAGCTCTGATCAATTTTGAAGTCACACATACCTCTATCACTAAGCAAGAAATGTATTGCGTTGAATTAATAGAGGAAGAAAAGGTGAGCGGAGACCGGAATGACAAAGAAGATGCCCTGTTGAGTGAACACATGGACAATGGCCCTTTCGGCAATTATCATCCTACAGGATTGGGTACCTATGTAATTTATGATGAGGACCAAGTATTCCCAAAGGTTGCCAAAGAGTCTGAAGGTAGCCAAGCAAATGAGCTATGGATACTATACTTTGATGGAGCAAGAAGCAAAGTAGGTGCTAGAGTGGGGATATATCTAATATCCCCAGAAGATGAAAAATTTCTAAGGTCTTTCCGTTTTCATTTCGTTTGCTCAAACAATGAGGCTGAATATGAAGGATTAGTTCAAGGTTTAAGCCTTGCGAAATGAATGGGCATTAAGCAATTGATGGTGTTCAGAGATTCTGAACTAGTAGTCAACCAAGTCTGAGGGATTTCTGTGGCAAGGAATGTCCGCATGAGATCCTATCGACACCGAGTCTGGGACCTGGTTGAGAGTTTTGAAGCCTTCAACATCTAGACTATTCCCCGAGGACAAAATAGTGATGCAAATCGCATGGCTGTGATTGGTGCTCAGTTTGATCCTGCCTCTGACCTTATACATAATGGGCATTAAGCAATTGATGGTGTTCAGAGATTCTGAACTGGTAGTCAACCAAGTCCGAGGGATTTCTGCGGTAAGGAATGTCCGCATGAGATCCTATCGACACCGAGTCTGGGACCTGGTTGAGAGTTTTGAAGCCTTCAACATCTAGACTATTCCCCGAGGACAAAATAGTGATGCAAATTGCATGGCTGTGATTGGTGCTCAGTTTGATCCTGCCTCTGACCTTATACATAACGAACATTCATTGCGAGTACTAGTCCGACCAGTGATTCCTGACAATGATCAGAGTTGGAAATTTTTTGAAAGTGATGAACACATCGCCTCGTTCATCCAGCAATCGGGGGAATTCGCCGATCAGCTTCAACCAAAGATTACTGAAGCTTATGAAGGACAAATTATGCAGCTCAAATCTAAAAAGCTTTCGAAAGGATTGTTTACTCAATTTTTTTGATTGTGATGATGCAAGAAATGATAGGCAGAAGTTTGTAGTAGACAAAAGTGATTACTTGGACCTTCGAGTCTCAAATGGCAGGAATCTTCGAGTTGGGAAAGATGTCCCGCACCATGATAAAGAAAGACTCATCAGTTTCTACAAAAAATATGGAGCAGTGGCCTAGTCCTATGATGATCTAGCGGGATATGATCCTGATATCATTCAACACATGATTGAGCTAACAAAAGGTGCAAAACCAATCTAGCAAAAGCAAAGGCTAGTAAACCCTAAAATTGAAGCGCTAATGGCACAAGAGTTAACTAAGCTAATTGAGTCGTGCATTGTCTTCTCAATCAAGCATAGTACTTGGGTATCTAATCTGGTCCCGATCTGAAAGAAGAATGGAGATATCCATTTGTGTGTGGACTTCCGAGACCTAAACAGAGCATCCCTGAAGGACCATTATCCACTGCCTTCTATGGAGTCAATCTTACAAATAGTTGCAGGATCAGAAATGTTTTCTCTGTTGGACGGTTTCTCTAGTTACAATCAGATCCGAGTTAAAGAAGAGGATCAACACAAGACTCGTTCACCACAAAGTGGGGAACATTTTCATATGCTAAAATGCCTTTTGGTTTATCCAACGTAGGGGCAACATTCCAGAGGGCGATGGATATCGCATTCAGCGAACTAATCAATAAGTTTATTCTAATTTATTTGGATGACCTTACTGTGTTTTCTAAATCTAAGATGATCATTTTGACCACTTCCAGGAGTTCAAGGTTTCCCTAAATCCGAAAAAAAGTGCAAGGAGTTCAAGGTTTCCCTAAATCTGCAAGGCAAGTTGTTAGGACATGTGGTATCTAAGGAAGGAATTTCAATCGACCCCAAACAAGTGAAATCTTTCAAGAAACTTCCCCTTTCGGTGAATAAGAAAGGTGTTCAGTCCTTCCTCGGCAAGGTAAATTTTGTTAGCAAGTTTATTTCTGACTTTGCGGGAATAATTAGGCCGATCACCCTGATGCTCAAAAAGGACCAGGCATTCAAGTGGACGACCGAAGCTCAGGAAGCCTTTGAAAAGGTCAAGGAAGCTATTTCCTTAGCTCCGGTACTAGTTAATCCAGATTTATCTAAAGATTTTATAATGTATGCATTCAGTAGCAAGCCCAGTGTCACTACTGTCCTAACCCAAAAAGATGATGAAGGAAAGGGAGAACATCCAGTGGCGTTCTACTCCTGGACCTTAAAGGAATATGAGACGAATTATAATTTCTTCAAAAGACAGGCCTTTGCAATAGTGAAGGGACTTAAAAAATTCCGCCATTTAATTTCTTGCAACAAATTGTTTGTTTATGTCGCTCATTCTAGTGTGCGTGAATATATCATGGAAGGAGAAATCACATAAAAAAGAGTTAATTGGATCACCAAGATCCTTGAATATGATATTGAGGTCAAACCCACTAAAACCATAAGAGGAAGAAAACTGTGCAAATACATGGCACAAGACGAGGAGATACCCGCCACAGGAGAGCAACCAGAGCTTGTTTTGATAAATGAGCCAGAATTGGAGGGTTGCTGGTTGACAGATAGGATGAGGTTTATGCAAACCAGAAAGCATCTGCTAGGTCTCTCATACCAAAAGAGGAGATACTATCGGCTGCAAAATTGCAGATATGCGCTAGTGGAGGGGGTCCTTTTCAAAAAAAATTTAATGGTCTACTCCTGCGATGCATTACTTTAGAGAAAGCAAAGAGGATCCTTGACGCGTTCCACAACAACGTTGTAGGCGGACACTTCTTTCTTAAGACCACTGCCATCAAAATCATGTGCGCAAGTTATTATTGGCCTACACTTTTCAATGACTCCCACTCTTTGGTAAAATCTTGCAAAAAATGCCAGTTCTTTACTAACAGAAGGAAGAATTCTGCAATGCTTCTCAAACCTATAGTGGCGGATGAACCGTTTGCACAATGGGGCCTGGACTTCATTGGGATGATTAATCTAGCTTCTAATGCCAGCGAATTACTTCACGAGATGGACAGAGGCCGTTCCACTTAAAAATGCAACAGAAATAGAGATTATGGATTTCCTCAAAGAGATGGTGACAAGGTTCGGTCCTTCGAAGACTATCATTTCCGATAATTCCAGAGCTTTCCTAGGCACAAAGGTATGTCACTTTGCATTAACGAATGAAATATTCCTTAAGACATCATCAAATTATTACCCGCAGGGAAATGGCCTAGTGGAGTCAACAAACAAGAGCCTAGTCTGACTCCTTAAAAGAATTGGTTTGAAACAGTGGAGGGAATGGCATAAAAACCTCCGGGCAGTGCTCTGGGAAAACCACATAACTCCTAAGCAAGTCCTTAAGACTTCATCTTATGAGTTGGTATATGGGAAAGAGGCACTGTTACCTATATCTATGGAGATTTTGACACTCCAACTATTGAAATCTCTCGAGATAGAACAAAATGGTGCCATGGAGGTTCGGCTTGCCGAACTGTTAGAAGTATAGAAAAAAGGGAGAATTCCCTAATAGCCATGACAAACTGTCAACAAGTGGTCAAACGATGGTTTGACAAGAAGGCTTCTAACCAAGGCCTAAAGTGTGGGGACTTAGTACTAAAGTATGATAAAAGGGTTGCTAAGCCAGGTCAGCATGGTAAATTTGATAGCCTATGGGAGGACCCCTTTAAAATCATTCAGTGCAAGGAACATAATGCTTTCGAGTTAGAAAATATGAAACAGGAACCCTTAGGAATCCCAGTCAATGGGATTCATCTTAAGTTGTTCCATTAAATGTCGAGTTCTATTTTTGTACAAATGTGAATAATGCTTTTATTTTATTTTCCCTTTCTTTGGCCAGTCTTTTTCGAATTGGTTTGTTTTTTTGCGGAATTAACTCATTATTACGGAGGGTAGAATAGTGGGATTTCTTTACATAAAACACACGCATGTGCAAAGAAATAAACACATATGCTATAAAAGATCCCATAAAATTGAAATGCAGAATGAAAGAAAGAGCCATGGATTTTTATAAAGATATATATCTATGTATATATATTCTTTGGTTTTTACATTGTAAAATGGCTGGGAAATCCATAATCCAAAAGGTATACGACTATTCGAGCTTTTCCTTCATATATGCAAAAATTTATAGCCTTTTTAAGGCTTATATACAAAACTATAAGGCAGGTGGTGTATGCGACAATAGGAAATAAAGAAACTAGGAGACATTTTTTCTCAGGAGCAGGGAGGCTTTTCATCCAAGGGCACGGGAGGCAGCAATTGATGCGTCAATGACAACATCTACCTCTTCCTCGTTAGTAGGTTCTTCGGCAACAAAAGAAACATGATTTGGCACAATCGCCATTGGCGAGGGAAACACCAGGTTCCTAAAGTCAGTATACCAATCGACATCATAGAACGGTATCACATTGTAGCTGCGGAACAGGAAGTGCAAGGCCTGAGTAACACTTTGTCGATGCTCGTCGCATGTCTGGAGGCGGAATCCACTGAGAAACGACAGCCATACAACTACAGCTTCTTCCTTAATATAGCGACGAAGGTCTCTGGCTAATGGCAGACCTACCCCATATGCAACGTGAGCAACAACTTCACCTAGGCCATTTAAGTACTTTCTAGGAAACATTTCCTTGACTAGTTTCAGGATGAGAGGCTTGGGGATGCCAATGTCTAACATAGACGCTACAAAGTGTGAACAGATATCAGTATTTGCATGATACTTGTCCTCGTACTCTATGCAGTCCTTACCCAGAACCCATTTTATGGCTATCAAAACCAAGGAATGCTTATTCTTGGTCATTCTTTTCAGCCGCCTAGTAGAAATCTCCCCCAGGAATGCTGTCTGTGACTTATAAGAGGTTAGCCTAACAGGAGTATCCATGATTCTGACACTATGCTTATACCTTCTAATCAATACTAAAATTTACCTATCACCCAGCCTATGAGAAAACTTGCTTAAAACTGCGCCAACAACCTATCACCTAGCCTATGAGAAAACTTGCTTAAAACTTGCATTTCCAGACTAGTTGTATTTGCGGAGGGACGGTTCAATGCGTGCTAGATTAATAGGGGCTAATTAATTATCTTTACAAAGGTGGTGCTCATCGACAGTAAGCTGCACAGTCGTAGGCTATTATTTCATCTCACAGGCATTTCCCAGAGCCCAAGGCAATGTCCATATCTTTTCAGGCCATGATCGCTTGCTTTGGCTTAATCATTCCGTCCAGGATATTAATTACCAGCACATACTAACGCAAGGCTAGAAAACAAATTTCTGGCTCAAGTTTCAAGGGAATCACAACATATCACATGGTTGCCAAACACAATAATGAACTCTTGCTGCCTCAAAATGGCAAACAGTTCATTCTACACAAATTGCGAAATTAACTGTACATGCCGAATTGAATGCAAAAAGTATGTTTTCCTCTAGCACCTTGAGAAAAGATAGCCAAATATTGCATGAAAAGGTTTAATCATTCAAAGCCTTTTCAAAAACGCCAAAGCTCAAGGTGAAGAGAATTTTTTTTTTAGCGTATCCAAAGCTGGATAAGAATAATAGAGTCCAAAACTCGCAGAAGTCTTCATCTGAAGAAAAATGTCAAAGAGTTCATCTCAGCAAATGCAAGAGGAAATTGGTCAGGAGTTGTTTATAGCTATACAGTCGTCTGAAGATGTGTATTTCTATGAGGATTTGGCATATGCTATGCCTAGTATACCAAGCAAGACAGAGAGGGTGTATACGATAAAGCTGAGCAGGCCCAAAGATTGCAGAAACAAGAAAAGGGTTGAGGAGAAATGGGATAATATTCATGACCCACAGCTTGCAAAAAATCCTAAATCCTTAAGAGAAGGAACCTGTGCGAGGTTGACGACACCAAATGCAGACACATCTACAACAAGAAAGGTTTGGTACAGTGGTCTTCCACAATACATGGTCCCGCTGGTGCATTACTGCCTAGAGATAGTTGACATTGACATCTAGTGTTATAACCCTAGCACCCACTACATCGAGGGTTGAAAATTAAGAGTTCACATCACCCCACAGGACATTTGGCATATGCTATGCATCCCAGACCCAAGTAAAAGAAGAGAGAACATTGAGTCCTTTTACCCTGGCAAAGGAGAAAAAACATGGAGGGTGATGAAAAAGAACTCAGATTTATTGTTGGAGGAGATTGGTAAGAAAAATGTCTCAGGTGCTAAACTTCCAACTATTCCATTGTCGCACGGTGCATTACGCGAGGATATGCAGGACACCATGTCCATGCTAGCTTTTGTATGCGGTTGAGACTCTGATGAGATGGTGGAAACCTTTCAACTGGGACCAGCCTTCCAATTCTGCAAGCAACACGATACCTTTGGTATGATTTCACTGAGTTCATGGTAGATGAAATGATACGACAAATAAAGAAGTACCCAGCGGAGGGAAAGTTTAGATTTCTTTCTTTCCTGGTTAACATGTTCCTACATCAAAACCTTGATTTCTTCGCCCGGTATTTTGAATTATCAATTTTTGATGAATGGGGTAAGAGGAAGCCAGTATCTACGTGGACGCCCTTTCTTTCAGTGTCATATGATTATTATGTATTTTCGGATTATTTCATAACTCTGGTCTTGCATGATTTATGAGGAGAAGGTGACATAATCTAGCTTGACAGGGATTAGACCAGATATATGCAGAGTTTCACTCCCGCTTGTGACTGGTTCTTAGGAAAAGATTTCACAATTCTATGGATGCGGGGCTTCACTAGTCAACCTTTCCTTCTCCCAGCCTGCATCACAGATAGGGTGCTCACGCTCGAAATGTATAGGCAGGTGTGTATCATTGATTTTACCTTCTGCAACAAAAAAAGTGTCAAAAAAAAGGTTTCTTCACTTGTCCAAAGAATTTCAAATCGGTGACTTTGTTAAAGAAATAATCAGATCAGTTATTGCAGGATAAACTGGCTCATTTAGGGTTGGTTCTGGTAAATGATAAGTGGGATTACAACCCTTTCAATGACTTGCCAGAGCCGCACATGAAAGTTACACATGTTCGCCGACCTTACTGGGAGAAGCGGTGTAACCCGCAGGTAGACAAGGATGAAAGTTTTGTTGAACTGACACGTATTCCCACACAAGATAACAGAGGGTCATGACACAAGTTCTAATTTGTTGTGGTGGTGGCCAAGGATAATGTTCACATGGAACACACCATGTATAACAAGTTGCAGAAGGATGAGGAATGGATTGATGAAAAAATAGAAGCTTTTTGGAAGTACCGCCAAGAGATAGGGCAATTGGATGCCCCTTATAATAGTCTGAAGGATGATAAGGATTTTGAAAAATGGTGGAATGATGAACACCCCAGCCCAAACTCTAGCATTGATAAGAGTGGGGACCCAGGGGATGAGTTTGAAGAGTAGGAAGAGGAAGCGACAACATCTGCCTCCTCTGCACTGAAGAAGAAAGGCCCCAGACAACCCACCTATGTGGCCACAAATGTGTGTTTTAATATATCAAGGGCTTCGCATAGACTTACTTGGGCTGCTAAGGTAGCTAGGATATCACAACAACAAACAAAAATAGCTACTGAAGCTCGGGAGACCCTGCCCGCAAAGCGACAGCGCACAGAGAGCATTATCAGAGAAGGTTCGCAAGAACCCACCGGAAGACAAGTGCTTGCAGCTAGCTAGAAACCTAAGGCTAAAGAAGAATCGTTGATGATTCTGGAGCCGCCATCAACTAGTCAATAGGTAAAATTCGCTCCTTCTTCCCTTGCTTCTCGTTCCTTGGTATTTTCCCCTGCCTCAACTGCGATCCCTACCACGAGTACTGGCCCTCTGTTTCCCACTTTTAATCTGACATATACGGGAGGTTTTGCCCAATTCTCATAGACCACTCCACCCGGCCTTACTCCTCCATGAACCCTTACGCCTGCTGCTGCCGCTCAATCTCTCCTTGTCTCACTTTCCAAAAACATACCCCCTACGGCTGCCCCTTCTTCCGCCATTGTTGTGGATCCTTTTCCATTGCAACAGGCTGACTCTGCAATGACAACTCCTCCATCCTAGCCTATGATTCCTCTGGTCGATTCACCAATTCAGTCATTACAAATGACTGGCCCTTCTGCTGGTCCTCAAACCAAGCTTTGGAACGTGCCCCACTTCTCCCCGCAAACCGTCACTCTCCAGAAGAAACAAATGCCTGCGCCTATGAGGGTTACCTATCTCTATGCCCTACCTTCTGGTGCTCCTTTCACAAGCGGACTAGTTTCGTCGCCAACCGAATTGATGGCACAGATTGATTGCGGAAAGGAGGCACACACAAGTAGAATGTGAAAGTGCAGGAAAAAAATATGATAGTGCTTCTATTGAGCCAAAAATATACTCTTTATAATGAGACCCGACAAGAATTGAAGTTTGCAACCATGTATCTGATAGTAACCAAGCCTCAGGGGGAGATGCACCTAGAAGATTATGAAATATATGCGGTAGGGCTCGACATGAAGGTGGCCCGACTGTAGGATAAGGTTGAGATCATGGAGGAAACACAACGGGTGGTCACCTCTGACTTCCTTAAAAAGGGCCACCAGCTAAAGAAGAATGATGAGCAGCTTAAAGTGGTAAAGGAAAGGGTTAGTTTTTTGGAGAAAAAAGAGAAATCCCTAGAGGTGGATGTTGCATGTATGATAGAGAGGGCGCTGGCAGCAGAGGATGAGAAGAATAAACTTCAGGGAGAACTTGCAAAGATTCAGACTATTGACCTTGCCATGGTAAAAGAGCTACAGTCTAAGAATCAGGAGACAAAGCATAATCTGCGATTGAGAATGAATATCTAGAGCAGCTTCGCCTTGAGTATAGTCAAGGAATGGCACAGAGGAATGAAGCTTTGGAGCACCAACAAGCTCAATATGAGTAGAAAATACAAGAAAAAGAGGCTGAATTTAAGGGCCTAAAAGCTCAATTAGAAGAAGAGCTCCAAGAGACAAAGTCTTCTCTGGACATGCACTTAACAAATCACTCCTGAGCCGAGGAGAATTGGAATAAAGAAATGAGAAGCTCTACGAAGCAACTAGCATTCGAGAAAAAGAAAAGGGCAGAATTGGCTAAGGCCATTAATTCAAGGGATGCAGAGATTGCTTCTCTTAAAATCTCTCTCCTATCTTCTCCTACACAGCCAAACATTATTCTATTGGTTAGGTAGTTGTACATCTCTCATTGGGAAAAGATTAAAACCTTTTTCCTAGCACTGTAGCCTACCCTCTGATTCATCACCAAGGAATCAAAGCTGAGCCAGGAGGTTTATGATACGATTGAGCAATTCCCATGGTTTATCTTGGAGAAGGTTCTGGAAGAAAAAGATTTGCTCACCGAGCTATACTCGGTCTATGATGAAAACCTTGCTAGGGTAGGTATTGAAGATCAAGATGCTGCTACTCAGATGGAAAATAAGTTCATGCATTGCCACTCTTCCTTCTAACGCACTAAAGCAGCCGCAGCTACTCTGAGCAAGACACTGGACAACATACATGAGAGTTTCTCTGAGTTAAGCAGGATGGGTTTGCTGTCCCTGTTCCTTGAAAATGGCTCTATTGCCACGACCGAGCAGATTGGAGAAAGAATAGAAGAGAGGGAAAATGATCTGAAAGCTTTCAGAAATTTCAATCATCTTCCCACTGCAACCGACATTGAGGGAGTGATCCATCCCCTTGCACAACTACTGTTTCATTGTGAAGCAAGGGTCGGTTTACCTAATGCACTACCTCATAAAGAAAATATTGATCTTAGTGGAGCATAGAAGAATTTGCGCAACATGGTGAAGCCATCTGAGGATGAATGGTTGCCTTTGCAGGCGGTTCTTTCCAATCTCTGACTCCATTATCTAATGAAATGGCACTCTGGCCTGTAAACCAGAGAAATTTTGGGTTCTCCATTCTTAAGGCGAAACACCCTTGATAGTCTCCAAAAACTATTAATAAATATTTAACGAGCTCCCTTGGGTGTATTTTACTCTATGCATCGACCCATGCATCACAAGTAATCAACTCGACCTTTTATTTAAGTTCTACACTCCTGCTCCATGTGTCTACTCTTCACAACCCCGAGTTTCTGCTTTCCTTTCGCATCGCGGGAAACCCCGCTATGCTTTCACGTGTCGTGGCTGCGAGATATTTTTTATCATTCTTTCTTTCCACTTCATTGGGCTCCACTCGAGTGTCATGAAACCCTCATTCCCAAAAATTTTGGCGGGCCCCACAATTGTTATCTGCGGTGTACTCTTGCTACATGTTTGTTCTTCGCAAAACTTTCAACGTAGAGATGAAGGAACAACCACGGGTAGTGAAATGCTGCCATGTGTCTCTTTTGCGCCCGACTGGTGATCATTCTCTCCACTATTGGTTAAGTGCTCCACCCATTCGACACACGTAGCCTTAGTGCAAGTCTTCAGCAATGGGAGAGAGAGTTTCACACGGGCAGCGAAATGCTGCCACGTGCCTAGTCAGCGGATCTCATATTCAGGCGATGGACCAAATGAACCAAATGCTGCTATTGGCCACTACGTGTCATAATCATTTGCACGGGATGGTGACACTTGTATCATTAAGCCCTGCCGAGACCACCGCCATCATTTGCAGAGGATGCACCTGTGCCTGAGATGACTAGATGCTTGGTTTCAAATTGTTTTTGTTGCAATGGCTTGTGGAATATTCTGATTTTTGCATCATTGCCAGGGGATTGCAAAATCTTTTTTGTTACTTCTCTTTGAAGTGGTGGGGGTTTTTTCCTACTATATATACTTTTCTCTGTTATGAGAAAAGGGTCCAGAATTTGGAGGAAACACTGGTTTTAGTTAAAGACGCCAGGCCTTTATTGTTTTATTTTATTGCAAAAAACTTTCAAACTGTGCCAATTGTTCGGCCTTTCTGTTCTTTCATGCTATTTGATCAAACTGTAAACTATGCTTTTATTGTCTGGACATTTCATTTAAGAACTTCTATATATGTTGAATGCAATTTTGCTGACCTAGACCATGTCCAATGACTCTTCTTGGCAGTAGGAATGTATGCAATATTATTTTATGTCAATGAATGGATTGTCTATGCTATAATCTTTAGTTTCTAATTTTCTAGAACACTACAAACACCAATCTAGCCCTTAGATCTATGATTTATCGTGCCTATCATTAAGTCTTGGCACATTGCCTTAGGTTAGACTTTATTTTATTATATCTGTTTCCTTTTCTGTTTCCAAACCCCCATTGCAGAAGAAGCCGACTTCTCTAAAAACCCAAAGGTCAATCAGTTTAGCGCAAAAGGTCCCCCATAAATTGAGTTTCCCATAAGACATTGTTACCCCGTCAAATTTTGGCGTCAACAATTATAATAGTAAATTGGATGCTCGTGTCAAAAGTTACATGGCTCTAAGAAGTTGTGCTACCAAAATTTGAATTTCAAATGAAATATCTTCCTGGGTAGGAAAACAAATGGTTGGACCTTTGGGCACCAAAAAAAAAAGAGGAGTTACAATTTCCAAGACATTCTAAGGTAGTTATTTATGTCACATATAGGGACGAATGGAGATTGTGGAAGGGGATCCATTAGTGCAAATTGTGGCTCTAAATTGTAGAGTTTTCTTATAGAGTTTATTTTTTTTAGTGAGGAGATAAGCCCATGAGGTTGTAGCATTTTAAGTTTTGAATATGCAACCAGGAACTAAGATCACACTAGCTCCACCAGTTCAAACCCCACAATACTCAGGACACCCAATCAACATGATTCAGCAGATAACAGTCCACAAGACAATCTGCAACAAAGACCAGGCATCCAATTGCAACCCACTGACCAATAAAGCAACTGATCACAGCCATCCAGGAAACCACATAGACCTCAAACATGCTCTCATGCTCCATCAAGAAATAAGCTCCATCATCCAAGATGTCCACCATCCAGGCAACAATCATGTCATCTTCCAACATGGCACATGTGGAAGAAAGATACAAGCCAAGGTGAATAAGCACCATTCCAACGAACACAAGCAAAAGATCCCAGCGATCTCACCAACAAGATACTACTACCACTTCACTGTGTTCAAACGCTATACAAAAGCAATATCAACTTCAAAGCTTCAAACAGAACACAACAGTGAAGTCATTATCTAGAAACAAGATACAAAACATCAGTTAGAACAATAATCAGACTGATTGCTCCCATCCAACTGATTAACCCACGCGACTGAAAATAACACCCACAGCTCGTGCTATACCATCCAATATTACATACCTCATAGGTATCAACATTAGTAAACTTTTTCCAATCCATTAACAACAAATACAAGTTCCAGTGTCAACCAGTCAAAGAAGACAAGACACATACAGGAACTCCCAATGCCAGAGTAGTTCAGATCTGAAAGATCAAAGGCATCAACAAGTCTACCAATAACAACACATAGAATATGTAATCATGTAGTAAGAAGAAAATATCCACAATGACATGGACAACCTGCAACAACCTGCCACAAGAAAAATTTCTCTCACCACAAAGTTTCACGGCCACAGAGAGAAAATCTGCACATCATCTGCCTGTAGAATATCCTCCTACATACACTTCTAATAGCCAGCTGTGTCAAGAATGATCTTCTTCATATCTCAAAAGAAAGCCTTAACAACATCCATCCATTCAATCACCAAGATCAACCCATCTTTAAAATCAACATGGATGTAAGCATCTCAAAGAAGATCAAACTAGTTCATTTCCCATTTCAGGAAATCAGCCCATACATCATCTCAAACCAATTCTCATTAGTAACAAGAAGATAAGAGAAACTGTACAAATTCCACTATGAATCTTCCAGAATCATTAAACAGTAATTCAAGATCCATATCATGAAAGTAAACTTAATAAAACACATCTGAAAAGTATAATGGGCCAAATACCTTTCAGATAAACTGCCGAGCAGACCAAGAGTGGGAACGAGAACACTCCTTCAAGATATACAAGTCATCATGACTAATCCAAGAGCAATATCCTCATAGGTCTCTTATTGAACTCATGTTCAACCAAGGTATAGCCTTCTCGGACTTTCAGACCACTGTCAAAGCTCCAATCAACTGAATCAGGAACTTATCATGACACCATGATCTACACATCTCCTTAGGAGATTCCATACTTCAAGTGACTTCTCCATTGTCCTTAAGTACAATGCGCAATGCCAAAACTCCAGTGCAAACAAGAGTATACCATGACATACAACAAAAAAGACTCAAAACCAATATCACCTGTCAAGCACCACCAACACCTTAGCCAAAGACTCCAAGCCTCCTCCATGGTTCCAAGATGTTGTACATCTTCAAATAATGTTCATGCAAATGCAAAAGAAAACCATTCTGCAACAACAGGATCTCGAGAAACATCTACAACATTAAGAAGACTATTCACCACCATGTGATGAACCCACAGTCACTGCTAGAGCTCCCACTGAAACGTGGCATCCGAGCTCTCCAAGCATCATGACCACCTGCTACAGGTTCCCATAACAAACTATTCAGGTACTCAATAGTATCCATCCTCTCATCTCAAAGCAATCACACCAATGCACAAGTGACCACAGACAAGGCCAGCTAACAAGTTTGTACCAACAATGAATCAACCTCGTGGATATAGACAATCCACATCCGAGTTGTCTCATAGAAAACATGTAGGTAATGACAACCCACAACATTGCACAACCCGTAGATCCATTCAAAAAAAATGTGCAAACCCATCAATGCATTGGAAACTGCATCACTAAGGTATCAAAGAGAATAACCACGTAGAAAACATGACTCAAACACCAGATCACACCAGATTTGACTTTCCAAACATGTCCACAATGAGCACCATAATCAAGGAACACCACCACAAGAATGTTGAGTGACAAATCACTTACCAACGCTCCCATCCAGAGAAGAAAACATACCTCCTCAAACCATGCACCAAGCATGCATGCAGGCCTGCAACTATCTCATCCAGGAACACCCCAAAAGGCCAATGCCTAGATAATAGCTTAACAACAACTCCACATGATCACAAGTTTTTGCTTAACTGTGTAAAACCTACAAAACCACAGAGCCTTGCAAGTACAAAACATCCTTAGAAAGGAAACAACAGTTCAAGAGAATCTAGAGCCCTTTCAGGCCAACTCTAAACCACCAACATGTACATGCATCCGAGAAAGAGAGAAAGGCTATTTAAGAAAACTGCAAATCATCTAATGATTAACTTCATAGCCTTCAAGCATTCGAGGTTAACAGGAAATAGTGCCTTCCAACACCAGGAACCACCACCTAGCATAAGCACTCTGAAAAATCCACCTCATACTTCAAGGTTAAACCTCTACCAGCCAGGAGACACAAATCACAACATGATCAACTCCCTTATCCATCTTGGCCATCCTTCAAGCTGCATGCTATCTTAGAATACCACAAGGCTTCCACTCATCAAAGGATCAACCATCAGTCCATTCCTCCATATTTCTTCCAGTCCAATCAAGCTAATAAATCTTCACAGGAGAAATATCCAGAACCAACAACCAAAAGAAGGCTCTGATACCACTTGTAAGGAAATCTAGGGAGTGTATCTAGTGAAAACTCCATGCAGTAGTGCCTTCGGTAACTTTCATTTCGATTAGGTTATCTCAAAGACACGTAAAACTATGTCCTAAAGCGGAAACAGACACAGTTATTTCCAACATTAATCCTTCTGAGAGAAACATATGTAGATTCAATAGCAATCAACAACACAGATGAAAGACACTACAAAAAATAGAACACAAAGATTTTACGTGGGGAAAATCCTCTCGGATAAAAAACCCCACACTCCAAAGATCGAGCCATTGTATTATTCAACAACAAACGGTTCCAATACAATTTCAGGCTCTTAGCCTTTTCAGAGATTACATCTTGTTCATCTGGATACACCTGGTAGCAAGCACCCCCAGAGAGATCAACCATGGCATTCATGTTCAGGAGAGATTCCAGCAGCATAACTCTGCCTCTCTCACTCTCTGCCTCGGCCTCATGGCTTCGGCCTTTCAGCCAGCCACTCGGCCTTTCTCTATCAATCTCTCTCTGGCTCTCGGCTCTTCAGCTTCTTGGCTTATCAACCTGATCAACTTCTTCTTTCTACAAAACGTCGAATGCATTCATGTGTGCATTCGTTCTCCACAAGCCCTCTATGAATCGGTTCAAGATCACACAACAACAATCTCCAACTCAGCATCCTTATCGAAACGTAGATGTTTCCACTTCTGTGCAGATTTTTCCTTTCAGACCGTTTAGAAAATCCAACCGCCAACCGTTTGAATTTTGCTTCCTCTGATTGGTCCACATGCACCACGTCAGATAGTCTTCACTCGGTCAACAATGATCAACTTGTGTCGCATGTCGGTGAGACACTAGAAGTGTCTCCCCGATGCCACAAGACCTGATTACACATTGTCGCCAAGAGTCCTCTCCATCAACAAGAGGTTCCACCAAGCTTACAAGTTACATCGACCTCAGCAAGCACATTGGTGAGACTATTGCTATCTCCAGGAGTTCACATCGAGTCTTTAAGTCATACCGAAACCCAAATAGTCGCCAAGAGTCATATTGATATTAGGTTTCCTATCGGCAAGACAATCGCTCTTCGCCAAGAGATAATACCGATGCCTCAATGTTACTTTGAAGTCTCCTATCGGCCAGACATTCCATCTTCACTAAGACACCGAGCTCAGGAGTCATACCAAACACATTCAAGAGTCGGCGAGACTTATTGTCTTCGCCAAGACCTTATACCGAGGTCTTAAGTCACCCCGAGCGTTGCATTCACCAGTTCGCAAGACTTATGTCCTTCACCGAGACTACATACCCAGCGCCCATGTCTTGTCGAGTCAGCAAGACATTTGACTTCGCCAAGACCTTTCACCGAGCACCGAGAGCTACACCGATGACTTTAGTTGCATCCCCGTCGGTGAGACCAACACCTGTCGCCAAGACTTCATGCCAAAGTTTCCAGGTTACCCCGAGCTCACCTTTCACCAGGAGTCATGTCGAACGCATCCCACACCATCGATGAGACAAATGCTCATCGCCAAGACTTCATAGCGAAGCCTTCAAGTCATACCAATGACTCCAATCGGCGAGACATCTCCTGGTCACCAAGACTACATGCCGATAGGAACAAGTCATGTCGATTTCCACATCGGCCAGATAGACCAAAGGTCATGCCGATATAGGCAAGACTTCCTATCGTCGCTGAGACATTATTCCGATACATATGAGTTTCCCCGATGACCACAAGCAATGTTGGCAAGACTTTACATATTGCCAAGACTTCATGCCGATACCCTTTGAGTTACTCCAAGTGTATTCAGTCGGCCAGACATCTCTCAATCGCCAAGAGATCTTCCTAAATGTTCAAACCACCCCGATGACTACAATCGGCGAGACATCTTCATGTCACTAGGACCACATACTGACACACTTGAGTTACCCCAACAGCTCCAGGAGAAAACATATCGGTGAGACAACCCTCCATCGCTAAGACTTCATATCGAAGCAAACAGGTTACACCGATGACTCCAGTTGCCATAGGTCACACCGATATACGCTAGGCACTTGATAACAAACCCTTTTGTCGCCAAGACATTTCCACTCTGCAAAGGGTTACAACGAATGCACCAAGTCATAACGATAGGTCCCTTCGGCAAGACAGAAGCAAAGTCACAACAACATGAGCAAAACACAAGATTACTGAACTGTCAGTCAGCCAGACACCATGAATGTCACAACGACCATGCTTTCTTAGAGGATTTAGCCTTTGAGATTGAGGCACATTTTCCAACAGAATTCTCTAAGAGGACCACCAAGACATAACAACACCACTAGATGAAAGTACACTCCCTTAGGGGAGCCTTTCAAGACGGTTTTGAAAAAGTTAATTCAAACAAATCTTATCAAACTTCCAATACTTAGACATTATGATTAGCCTGAATTTAAATCCTCATAGTATAATGATAATGATTATTGTGAATACCATAGGACAAAAGGTCATAAAACACTGAAATGCATGAAACTTAAAAATCTCATACAAGATCTTATTGACCAAGGAGATGTTAGCATCGATCAACATCTTGGAACTTTTGGAAATAATTATCTAGGGATTTACAAGGATCTAATCCCAAACCATGGTAAAGGAAATGACTCAGGAAAAGTAAAGGACTATAACAAAGTCAACCACTGCTATGATAATGTAGTAGGACATATCCAAGAATCTAAAAATTGCATTTTCATTGTCACTATACCTCATAAGATTCTTGAGTGTGGAGTCACTACAAAAAAAGGGAAACTAACCATTCAAGGAGGTCCACCCCTATCTAAAAGCTTAACTTAGGTGCTACCAACTGATTACAATCTCATAGATCATCTTAAGAAAACTCTAGCTCAAATATCCATTTTATAGCTTCTTAGGATCTCTCCCTCACATAAAAAATATTAGACAAGGCACTTTTAGAATCATATGTTCCTACCGACATAGATGTTGATCAATTCTAGGCCATTGTAGGACATATCACATCTAATCACCATCTATTATTCACTAAAAAATATCTCCCTTCAAATACATAACATAATCATACCTTACATTTAGATGTCTTCATCCAAAAACATAAAATCAAAAGAGTCTTGGTAGAAGGTGGAGCGGACTTGAACAATTGTACTTTTAAACTTGTCAAAAGATTGGGATACTTGGATGAGGTTATTGAGAAACAAAAGGGAATTACCATTAGAGCATATGATCAAAATTAATATGAATCAGAAGGGACTATCAAACTTCCTATTTAGGTTGGTCTAGCTATTGCAGAAACTTGTCAAGTCTTGGACCTTGATTTACCATATAACATCCTCCTAGGACACCTATGGATACATGTCATGCAGGTTGTTCCTTCAACCTATCATCAATTCCTAAAATTCCCTTATAATTAAATTGAAGTGTCACCATTTATGGGGACCCTCAACGTTTCCACTATTGTAAGAACTTGGAAGAAAAATAGTAAAAGTTGCTCCAAGTTCCTAACAATGATGTCGCCTCCCATTCAAAACATTATATTGATCCATCAACATTAGCCTGATCATCTATCATTCATAAACCTCTTCCAAAATTTAAGATTCAAGTACAAGAAAATGGTTGTGGAGATTATGGTCTTAAATGGTCCATTATATAGGGAAACTTCCATCTTCTCCTAAGACATATGAAAAACCACAAAACATAAACAAAACCTCTTCTACTATCAAATTTGAGCCTACAATTTTCTCCAAGTGGGAATACCTCAACAAAGTTTTCATAGAGGAAGATATCTCCAATTGGTTGTACTAGGATAATAAAGAACAAGCTACTCTACCAGTTGATCCAAATAGTAAAGGTTTCCAAATAATTAAGAACATGGGATTCACAAGTCATGGTAGTCTTGGTATACATCAACAAGGAATAAGAGAATCCATTGTTCTAGAGAAATGAAAAAAATATCAAGAGCTTGGGTATGGTTTGCAAGATAACGTTAACCCTAATATTGAGAGTATTTCTAGTGAGGTAGTTGGAGTTTCTCCTGTAGTTAATATTTTTAATGATGATACCATGGAGGAATCTCCCATGTACATCACATATCTATTTGAGAACGCATCCATCAATACCATTAAAACTTTTTTCATTTACCTCACCTTAACAAGATAATAGCCTTCAACTCATTTACCCCCAACTCATCGATTGGGACCAACAACAAGCACCAATTTTGGACGTATTAAAAAATGATGTTATTGTTGAGTTTATGGCACTTAGAGATGGCATACCTCTTGGAGATCAAAAGTCAGGGTTTGATATAGAGCTTTATGAGAAAGCATAGTATGGGGGAAATTTGAATCCTTTAGTCATAAAAGTGAAAATAAAAAAAATAAAAAATAGATCCCCTAGTGAAAATCATAATGTGGTGCTTTTGGATCATGAAAAAGTAAAAAAAAAGGACGTATCCAAGGGTGAAAAATTCTTTTAGGTTCCTGAGGATGAAGGATTTGGCATCCCTAGTATCACTAAGCATTAAGAGAAATCAAAGACACTAGTAGAAGAATTAGTGCAGATCCATGTTGGAACCATCGACACTCCTAAGATCACATTCTATGCAACATCTCTAGATCCCAAAGAGAAACACAATTTAACATCATTCCTAGAGGAACAAAAAATCAACTTTGCGTGGTCTTATGCTGGCATACCTAGATTATATACAACATTAGTGGTCCATCACTTAATAGTATATCCAGAGGAAAAACCAATGAAACAAAAGTTGCGTAAGATGCATCCACAAATTGCACTACTTGTCAAAGTAGAGCTACAAAAGCTTTTGGATGTTGGTTTCATAAGACCAATTGATTATCCAAAATGGGTTTCCAATCTAGTACATGTTTCCAAGCCCACTTGGGGCATACACATTTTCACATATTTCAAAGATGTCAACAAATCTTGTCCTAAGGATGAATTTACATTGCCTAACATAGACATCATAGTGGATTTTACAATAGGTCATGAGATGCTTTCCCTCATGGATAGTTTTTTAGGTTATAACCAAATCTGTATAGCACAAGAAGATCAACATATATAAGATAGATTTTACATTCCCTTGGGGTACATACTATTGGAATCTCATGCCATTTTGTCTTAAGTACATAAGTACAACATATCAACGAGATATGATAGTTATCTTTCACATGTTCCATAACGTTATGAAGGACTATGTAGATGGCATCCTAGTAAAATCAATCACAAGGAAAGGATATCCAAAGGTTCCAACATAGATATTTGATAGACTAGAGAAGTATCAAGTGAGGATTAATCCAAAGAAAAGTGTATTTGGTGTCACTTTAGAAAAACTATTGGGACACATAGTGTCTCATAGAGGTATTGAAGTGGACCCTGCAAAGTCAAAGAAAATATTAATATGCCTCCTCCAAAAACACTAAAGCAACTTTGTAGTCTCCAATGGAAACTATAATCCATCAAAATATTTATAGCACAACTAGTGGATAAGTATCACCAATTTACTCATCTCCTACACAAGGATATCACATTCAAATGCGATGAGAAATATTAGCAAGCCTTCCAATAGCTTAAGGATTATCTAGCATCAACCCTAGTATTGATGTCTCTGGTTCCAGACAGACCTTTGATATTATACATTTTAGACACATCTGTAGCCTTAGGTGATCTCCTAGCACAAAATGATGACTCCAAGAAAGAAAGAGAAGTCTACTACATTAGTCGAACCTTAGTAGACTATGAGCTTTGCTATACTCCCATCGAGCAAGCATGTCTAGTTGTCATATTTACTTCACAAAATATTTGACACTATATGCTCAACCATCAAAATAAGCTCATATCTAAGGTAGAACCATTAAATATATGTTATCAAAAGCAACACTCATAGGCTGCATGGCTAAATGGGTAATGATACTTAGAAAATTTGATATAGAATATGTAGATAAAAAAGTTATCAAAGGGAAAATCATAGCATATCAATTAGCAAAGGAACCATTATATAATGAGAATCCTCTCATATCAAAATTCCTAGATGAGGCAATCTTCACCATCACTCCCACAAGTCAATGGAAGTTATACTTTGATGAATCACACACCCAACATGGTTTAAGGGCATAAGTTCTATTTATGAATCTTCTCATTGAGAAGTGGGGGGGATTAGCCAAGTAGTGGTTGGGTCAATGTTTTGGGTGGGTGGGTCTTTCCTTTGCTATTGGTCCATTGTGTTTGTATGTTTTTTTGGTTTCTGGTATGGGCTTAATGTTCTAACTTTGGACTTGGTCTCTTTTTGGCTCTTTGGGCTCTGTGTGTAAAGGGTACTACACCTTGTAAATACAACTTTATCAAAAACATGGTTCAGGGGAAGAAGTCCTATTTATCACCCCTCAAGGAGATTGCATACCAAAGTCATATCGACTAGCATTACCATGCACAAACAACATAGTTGAATATGAAGTATTGATTACAGGACTAAAGATGGTTATACAATGGAATATCAAATATTTACAAGTCTATGGTGATTCATAGCTAGTAGTGAGACAATTCAATGATGACTATCAGATAAAAGATGACAAATTCCCCCCCTATAAAAGAATGGTTGATAGTGTAAAATAATACTTCACTACTATATCTTATTTGAGAAAATACCTATAGTCAATAATAGGGATATAAATGTTATGGAAACCATTGGGTCTTTCCTAGACATGCCATATAACAGTTAGAAGTGTGAATTTCTTGTGGAAAAATTATTGGTACCAGTATTCGAGGTCCCTGAATCAAAATTTTTGTGTGAAATTGTTGGTCCCAATTCCCCTTGGTACCACAACATTTAAACCTATCTACAAAATGGTACCATACAACCTAACCTTACCATGAATATTAAGAAAACCTTTATACACTAATCATCTCGCTTCACCATTCTTGGTGACACCCTTTACCGAAAGAGTCTTGATGGTACATTGCTTATTTGTCTTAACTTGGAAGAAGCTACAACTACCATATATGTGAGGTACATGAAGGTGTTTGTGGGTCACATTCGAGTGGCCCTACCCTTGCTAAGAAGCTACTAATGACATGATACTATTGGCCTAATATGGATCATGAAGAACACCACTTTACGAAAATTATTTATAATGTCAGTAACATGGAGATCTTATTCAGATGCCAACACAAGATTTGCAACCTATCACCACACCATGGCCATTTTCAAAATGGGGACTCGACCTCATAGGCAAGATATCTCCCACATACTCCAACGGTCATAAGTCATCATGACTACCACTGAGTACTTTATGAAGTGGATAGAATTCATCTCCCTCACCTACATTACAGATAAAAATTATATAAGTTTATCCTAAATTACCTAATTTTTCAATATGTTGTCCCTCACACCATCATCATTGATAACGAAACACCCTTCAAAAATCAAGATGTCTAAAATATTTGCTCTCAATTCCATATCCAACATCACTTCTCCACACCATATTACCCCCAAGGAAATAGTCAAGCTGAAGCATCTAATAAAACTATCATAAAAATCCTCAAGAAGACAAATAATGATGTTGGTCATGACTAGCACCTCCAGCATAATCGTGCCTTATGGGCCTATCATACTAGTATCTGAATTCCTACTAGTGCTACACCATTTTACCTAGTTTATGGCACCAAGGAAATATCTCCTATCGAGGTTGAACTTCCTTCTTTAAGGGTGTTGTTGCAACATCTTTTCAACAATGAAGAATACAAATTATCCAAACTACAAGAGCTATAATTGCTAGATGAAAGGAATCTTAGTGCACTTAATCATCTTC
This sequence comes from Sequoia sempervirens, assembly GCA_007258455.2. Taxonomy (NCBI): domain Eukaryota; kingdom Viridiplantae; phylum Streptophyta; class Pinopsida; order Cupressales; family Cupressaceae; genus Sequoia; species Sequoia sempervirens. The sequence goes on along the minus strand of VDFB02000015.1, from coordinate 7,189,580 downwards.
AAGCTTACCAAAATAATATTCGTTGTAATTATAAAAAAGAAGAACAAGAACAAAAATTTCCAAGTAGGTGATCTAGTCCTTAAGGAAAATTAAAAGAACCAACTAGATCAAGACAAAAAGTTAAATTTGAACCGAAATGGTTGGGACAATTTATAGTCACAACAATCTATAGCTCAAGAGCCTATCAAATAGCTATGCCAGAAGGTGAGCCATTACAAGAACCCATCAACAATCATCTCAATAAATTCCATGCTTAAACACATCAGGGTATCCCATCATGAAAATCCAAAAAAATAAAAATAAAATTAGTAAAGATACAAAATTCGTCCTCTAGTGAAAACCACTTCAGTGGTGCTTTGGATAAGTACCTTGGTGAAAAATTGGAAAATAGGTTCCATGTGTAATGAGTAAAATCTACCATCTATCAAGACTCTTTTCCATTCCATGCATAATAAATCCAACATTTCATCCATTTCCATCCATTCATCTACCATATTTTCACCTACAAACCTAACATGGCTTGGTAATTTACCAGTATCTAGTGTTACCCATATCACCTAGTATTATCCTAGGATCACTTCATCTAGTGAATAATAACAATATCTTATATCTAAATGGGGGAATTTTCCTAAACCTAGTAGTTGGATTGGATCTTGTTCATTACCTTAAATATGAAAATCCAAAAAACATTCAAATAGTCAAAAATCCAAAAACATCCACGTAGTTGAAAATCTAAAAAAAATGAAAAATTCTTGAAAATATAACAACACCCAAATAGCTAAAAATAAAAAACATCCAAATAGTTGAAAAAATCTAAAAAATATCCAAAAAGTCCAAAAATCCAAAAAGCATTCAAATATTCCAAAAATGTTTAAAAACAGCCTCAAATATTCCAACAAAAATCCAAAAACATTCAAAATTTTCAAAATTTTAGAAAAATAAATCAACATAAATCACCCATCCACAAGAAAACTATTCTCCATAATAAACCTATTTCCACACTCATCTTTGATGAAACAAGAAAAAGTAAATGTGGTGATCATCAAAACCTTGAACAATAATGAAAAAATTACTAGAATTGATAATTGTCAGAACAAATCCACTACCTACATACTGATTTCCTAAAGCATCTAATTCAATATCCAACATATTTTCCTTAATAGATATATCGTTCCTACAACAGGAACAATCATGGATCAGAAATTACAATCTATCTAGAAAGAGATATGATGACTTTGATATGTTTTGTCGGTTAATCTTTTCTTTTCATTTATCTTTTGTCCCATTCAATGGCTTACTCAAAGCCATCTTGATCTTCAATATCTTGGTGTGTCTAGAGGAGTACATAATGGGGCATAGTCATCACTTTTGTTTGATATGTTTGGGGTTTCTAGTAATACTACTATGGTGAATACTTGCCTTGTGTGTAGGGATAGTTTTAGGCAATAAACCAACCTTTGCATATCAGGTTATTTATACCTTTTTGTGCATAGGCCTAACTTTCTTTGAGGCTTTATTCTCACGCATAATCAAACAAGGTTTATGTATGTTAGGTATGAACATATATATTCCTATTTGTTTGTAGAGTCAAATTCCATGTAATAGATATGATGCCACCCTAGTTCTTCATACTTTGGTACATAGTGTCTACTTGCTATATCAAAATATGAATTTCTCTGCATTCTTTAGCATAACCTAAAGCAAAATAAAAATCATCTATCTCATCCAATATTTCAATCATAAAAATCTTAAATCATTCCAACCAATAACTATTGCTTTCATCAATATTTGATCAACATCAATCCATTTTTCTATCTATCTATCTAATCATCTATCCATCTATCCATCATTATCCAAAATCATTTCTTCAATCCTTATTCATCATACTAACTATTCTATCCAATTATGATGACATAAAAAATAATCCTTCGCATCATGCATTCACAAAGCATTAGTACCATCATAACATCATGCATCCTACATCATCATAGAATCAATACATCATAATGAAGTCATCATATATATCATCAAAAATATGAAAAAAGAATCATAGAATCACATCATGTCATCATCTAATCTAAAGCATCATCATACTACATCCATGATACATCATAGAATCATATAGAAATCATCAGCTACATACATCAAACATATAGAATTTCATCACATGCAAAAAAAGATCACATAATATCACATCATAGTCGCATCAAAATATAGCCTCATCTCATATATCATCAAAAATGTGTCATGATACAAGGTCCATATATATACAAATGTTTTAAAAAAGGTGCTACCAAGAGCCATGAGTCTATATGCATCTACCATTAGGAATATAAAAAATGGGTCTAAATCAAAATATTTGTACATCATACATACAAAGACAAATCTACATCAAACCCCCCCCCTCTCCTCCTAACCAGGAGAAGGTAGATGGGGAGGAGCAACCTATTGGATTGTAACCTATTGTTCCCTAGGCCCCCATCCTCTTGACTGCCTTGGTCATTGTGGCTGAGGTGGTACTATTGGCGGGCGCCCCACTGATCCTCAATTTGATCTCCTTATTGACACCCATACTATATTCCTCAAAAATAACTTGGGAGCTCTCCTCCCAATAAGCAATATGACCTCATATAATGTCTAGCAATATGTGGCCTCCCAAGTGAGTATCCTCATGTTTTCCATATATCTATCTATAGATATCATATCTACCCCACCATCACCACCTTCCACCTCTAGTTGTTGTTGGTGTGATTTCTCTGCATCTTGCTCAATAGTTAGCCGAGCCACCTTAATTTATAACTATTGTTAGTGGGATATCTTAGCATCCCACATAGTGGTCCTCTGAGCCAATTGTATAGATAGGTTGTACCTCTCTGTTATGTATCCATCTCTCTCTAAGCCTAGTCTTGCTCAGATAGTGCTAGTGCAAGCTAACATCCATACCTTCATTTCCTCCTCTCACAGGTGCCACTACTTGTCACACCTACTATCCTCACAGTCCCTGATCTATACCTCTGCCTCCACCATCATCTCCTGCAATAGATGTTGCCTCTACCCATTTTGCACTCTATGAGCCCTAACTGGCTCTCTCTCCCATCTTTATCTTCTGGAAAAACCACCATTTGAGTGTGTGAATCTCAAGAGTCTTTGTACTACCCACCTGGTATCATACTCTAGGGTAGTCCTTGCATCCTTTGCTCCTGAATCCCAATCCCACTAAATAATACCCAATCCAACAAACTCTACAATGGTCACTCTAGGGTTGGCCATCAATCCCCACTCGCCTATCTCTCGCTATGTGCTAGAAAAAATAGCTACATCATTGAGTGTCAGCACATCCTATACCTCCCTAAACTATCTCCTAAAACCATGTCAAGAAGAAATATCTTGATTGTGTGAGGTGTACATCCAATAAGCCACCAAGTATGTTTGTATTATGGTATATTTCCAACATCCTCATACCAGGCCTCACACTACATCCATGGTCGCCAAATGAACTCATACATATCATCAATAACTCTCCTCTATTAATTTAGATCCCCAAGCTTCGTTGAGTCAACAAGGTATCACAACAATACACATAAGGATTTCCAACATGTTGATCAACCTATCCATTTGGTTGTATAACAATGATATGCTCCCACTCCCATATATGTAGTAATGTCACACCAACTGATAAATTGGTAGTTGACCTATACACCACCTGATGTATATTATTATAAAGGTGTGTTGATACTCATTAACCTTGTGTATATATTACTACATCTATAAGCATATGATACAAGATGCAACCCCACCCAACTAAGAATCATCATGATCTCCTATCTGGTACGGTCACTTTTGATATCAAACCTCCTATAACTAAACGAAGATCATCATAAACTTTGATCACTCATCACAAGTCCATCTCTTCTTCCTCAATATTGAGCTCCTCATCATGGAAGACTCATTGTAAAGTCTCCTTACCACTTTCAATGTCATACAATACTCAAGATCTTTCAATCGAGATCCTCAAGGTCCTCCATACATCCTTGAGTGTGATGGTAGCCTCATTAGTAAGTAATCTAAAAGATCATGTCTCACTATACCACCTCTCAACGAGGGTGATCATAAAGGCCCTATGTGTAGGAATCTCTCGCATGAAGGAAATGTGATATAAACCAATCACTCTCAAGAACTCTGCATCCATCTCACTAAGATAAGCTATGCACTACAAAACTATAGGTTGACGCTCCCTGGATAAGATATGATCTAATATAGCCTATAAACATAATTCCCACAATGTCAATTTATCAAAAACTTAAAAAAAAATCCCAATTTTGCAACATTGCTTTAACTGTGACTTGATAGGTTTTCTACCAATCATTTGTGACCTCTTTTTCAAATGTGTCACTTTATCACAATCAAATGCGAGTCATTTTTTAAAGGAGATGTGACATCAAAATCATATGTAAACCAAATTTCAAATGTGTTGCAATTTGTCAAATGTGACTCAATATTATCAATTGTGTCACATCAGTTTTCAAACATGTCGCATCAACTTTCAAAAGTGTCAATCCTATATTGATGCATTTGATGGACTCCCTAGACTAAGAATTTATGACACGAAATAAATTTTTTCAACTAAAGGGTTCAATGCATACCGACAGTAGTACTCTGGTTGGCTGCTAGAACTATCATACTCTATGAACTCGGTGAATCACGTGGTAGACTAGCCATATATATAGTAGATTTGCTCAAAAATCTCTCTCAAAGCTCTAAAATTTCTAAACTAGGAGGATGCAAATGAGTTGAAAATGACCCCCCAAGGGTCTATATATAGACTCCAAAAACCCAAATTCCTCCCATCCCACCCCTCACATCCCATTTTCTTCATGGCCTTATCTTCTCTATCAATTTCCTAGCCAACATGAATCCTATTTTCATCCCCTTCTTCACCAAACCTATCACGTTTACCTATCATGATCTCGACTTGAAAATTATTTTTTCCAATCAATCTCTCAAGGGGGAAACCATCCTCCCATCATTCCTTCATCTTTTGGGGCACTGTGGGGAATTATTATTACTATTTTTTTAAATTGCCAGTATTCCTTTGAAACAATGTAATAGGTACATTGTTTGAAAGAGGGGAAAAATGTAAACTAAAAATTTCTAACACAATCACACATTCTTATAATTCATCATTTTCATTCATTATCACTCATCACCTCTTTCCATCACCTTTTAATTAAATAATTTCTAGTTATTTGATTAAATTAACTTATTTTCCTCTATTAAGTAAATAATTTCATTTATTTAATTAATTCATCATATTTCCTTTCATCACCTTTAATTAAATTATTAATTATTTAAAAAATTATCCTCCACATTAATTAAATAATTCTTATTATTTAATTAATTCCCAAAATTCCTCTAATACACATAATTAAATATTTTTTAATTATTTAATAAAATATCATGCATCCTTATCGCTAAACTATTGAGATGTTGAAAATGCCGAAAAAATGTCGAATGGCATGTGGAGAGCAATTGTGTGGCTGCCATGGCCAAAAATGCAAAGGTTGCCTACAGTTTAGATTCGCAAGGAAAACTAGACGATTTACATGGTGCATCAACTTCCCACTTCACCTCTACCTCTTCCTTGACCTCGACTTCCCACAGCTTGGATTCACAAGGAAAAATGGATGATTTACATGGCACATCAACTTCCCCCTTTTCCTCTGCCTTTGCCTTGACCTTCGATGCTCCTTTTGGCGACATGAAGATTAGGGCATCGAATCCCCCTATCCACCTCTTTTTCTTTCTCATGGTGGGACGCTGATGAATTTGGGACCAATTGGTTGAATCTTCCTTCCCTAAATGATTAACTGCATACAGATAGGGCACACAGTGTTTTGCCTCCTGAGCTGAGGTCGGTGGAGGGAAAACCCTTATTTTTTGAGGCAATCAAGTTGAGGTTTTCTTCTCCTTCGGATGCTACATAAAAACCTCATTTTTGTGTAGGTAACATAAGGATGGTTCAGTGCTCTGGAAAATCTCTTTCTGTGGAGTTTGGTGCTTTTGTATTAAAGGAGCTGATTGAAAATGAAAAATTATTTTTCGACATGGTTTAATCGGTAGATTCAATAGCCTCTGGCCAAGCCTTCCAAATCTTCATGACTAGATTTTGAAATCCTAGCTCCCTTTTATGAATAACAATTTAGAAATCTACCCCACTGCGCAAGGTTTTTTTATTGTGGTTTTTGATATCAGAAAAGACAGAAACACCATTATGAATTATGTATAGTTTTGGGAAGAAAATTTGTTGTAGATGAATCCTTGGCATCCAAAATTTGACTCGTCCAATGAATCATTCACATTTTTTCCTACTTGGGTATGCTTCCCAAATCTCCTTCTCCACTACTGGTTTGAATAATGTTTCGTTGACATTGGGAACTCTCTGGGTAAACTCGTGTATATGGATGACAACTCAAGAAATTTTATTCACACAACCTATGCCAGGATTCTAGTAGAAGTGGATACCTCCAAGGATCTTCCAATGGAAATTGTTTTGAGGGCCAATGGATAATGTTGAAAACAACCTTTGGATTATGAAGGGTTAATTTTTAAGTGCATGAGATGTTATGAACCTAGACACATTGTTGCAGATTGCTCATTTTTCAAGTCCTAGCCAAATCGGGCGGCCTTCGGGTGGAAGGACTCTTCCCCTAAACATTATTCTATGGTGAAATCTCCCAAATAGATTATTTCTCCCACAAAGGTGGGCTCAAGGAAGCAAAATATGAAGGGGGATAATAAGATTTATCCTATGAGAAAGGTAATACAAAAAGTTGAGTCCTCTCCAGAATTCACGGAGGAGCGAAACTTGTCTCAAGATGGTGCTACTAAAGGCTTAGACCTCTCAAATGCAAATGGTGTTTCCTTCATGGTACCTTCCCAAAATATTGGCAACGCTTCAAAAATTAAAGTTTTAAATGAATCTATGGGTCCCCTCATCCTGGGAGATGAAATACAGCTACACAGTCTGCTTCTCCTCTTTTAGAAGAACAAAACAATGGTCAAGACAAGGAGTGGCACATAGTGTATAAAAGGAAAAATTGCATCTACAAAATCAAGGAAAAGGCAACAGTGCTTTCACACTAATTATAGTGCCAAATCTACAACCAAAAATCGATGATATCAAGGGGCAAGAGATGTTTGCATTGTAATACTTGGTGGGTGACATAATTGGGGGATGGGATTTTTGATGTTTTGGGCTGATGCATAGAGTCTCTGCAATTTTGTTTATCTGCATAGCAGAAGATTGTAATCCCTTTCTTTGAAAATTAATATAATCTTATCCTTATGTAGCAAAACAAATTTACCATGCATCCCTTATTCTCTCCCATTATCAAATAATTTCTTAATTATTTAATTAACTATTTTTTTCCACAATTAAATGAATTATTTAATTCATTTAGTTGCACATTCCCTCCCAAAATGGAAATTCCAAATTCAAATTTAAATTTGAAAATATCTTCCCTCTAAAATTATCTCAAAATATCTCCCTAAAAATAAGGAAGGAGCTTTAGTTAACTGAACTCTTCCTTATCATGCATGGCCTCTCCATCATTCACTCTCAACCATTGATCTGAACTTTCAATCTCAATCATTTATCTAATATCTTGAAATCCATGAAATAAGCATTCATCCCTCATTAATCTTCCTCAAAGTTTTGATCTAGGCTCCCCCAATCTTGATAAATCTCTGCAATTTGAATTTAAGATCTATATCATCAAGAAAGATTTTGCACAATTAGGTTATTCTAAGCATGAGAAATCCACATATCCTAAAGGCATAATCTCACATTCGTAACAATGGAGTAAGGTTTTGACATTCTTTGAGTGAGGAAAAACTAGACTTAATTTGGTTTATGTTCTCGTTCCTTTTGATTTTATTTCATTTGATCTTTGTTAAATCACTTCATTGGTAATGGGTATAATTTAATTCATTTGGGTCTTGGTCTTTGTTGATTTGATCTAACCCTCTTGCTGTTTGACTCCTCTTGATTGATCTTTTCATTATCCCCATTCACACTTTGTTTTCTAAACACAAATCAAAATTCTTCTTTAAAGGTTGAAATGTTAACAAAAATAAGATTACTACAAAAATATCTATTATTTATGAACTAAGTAAAATATCCATTCATCAAGATACAACCCAATCAAACTTTTAAATAGATCTTGTTCTCAAAATTGACTAGAAGAGATACTAACATCATAGCTCATATATAAATTCAATGATCATCAATTACTATAAACAAGGAATTTTATACTCTTTAACCATAAAGGTTATTCATAACTTATATTCTTACACTTTATCTCAAATACTTCACTTAATATACATTTATCTATAAATAATAATATCATCTACCACCGCTTCACAACATGAAGAACACACACATTATTTACAATCTACTCCCTTATACAACCTATCAGAGGCCCATCATGGCCATGATACTAAAACATTACATGATACATTGTGTGAATTAAAACATTCAAAATAACCATTTCAAAAATAAAAACATCATCAATTATGATAATTATCAATTCCAGCAATAAGACATAAAATGAGATCAATTTCAACAGTAAATCAAGGGTCACAAGAAAAATAGGTATCAAAAATTGGTAACCAAATTACTCAAAAATAAATCAAAATTGTCCCTTATAAGTACTCAAATAATTTCATCAAGGATCAAAATAAATATCAAGATCCAAAAAGGTTCACTTAACATGCACTATGTGACTAATTATAGTCACAAACAAGGGAGTAAAATATTGCACTACACCTAGATTTTCACAATTTATAGTGTGTTAGAGAACATGTACAAGAATCACCAAAAAATAAGACTTCAATCATACTTAAGAGGTACATACGTGTTGCATATTGATAAAATTTTATGATCCAAAGTTATACAAGAATAAAATTTAATTTTCATCAGTAATAAAATTGTTAAATAACTTATAATTTTCTTTTTATTAAAATTTCCTTCATAATGTGCATAGGTTGGAGTAGGTTTTGAGGCCTAGTGTCTGAACCAAGTGCTTTGATAACACATGTAAGGACCATACAATTTGATCCTCAACTATCAAACATATATATATTACCTAATTATCTTTATATATACAAAGAAAATGTGAACTAAACAAGATGGAAGATTAGTCAAATGAGATAGGCTTAGGAAAAACCACTCGATTAATTAAAAAATTAAAAAATTAAGAATAATAATTGACTTATTAATGTTTGATAGTCTCGACTGAATACTCAATTATTAACAATATCCAATTCGAGCTCTTTTTTCCTTTGGGCTCACTCATTCTTATAGAATGATCCACAACATGATTTGCAAGCATAGAAAGCCAAAATCCACAACCTTTGAAAAATAATCCTTTCTTAAACTAAAAGGGGAGTTTTCAAATAGATTATTGATTCCTATGAAAGCATAAGTGATAGAGGAATTTTTTTTTCCTTTTTGGGTGAAATTATTCTAAAGAGAGTGAATTTAGGTTAAGACATGGAAAAGATCAACAAAGGGAATGAGAGGAGGAAGGTCAAATTTGTGGGTACTAGAGAGGAAAAAGTATGATTAGAAGAGGAAGAGGATGGTGTATCTAAGAGGAGTGGGGCTTTGTAATAAAATTCATAGGTTCTTGAGTTGTTGGATGTCATACTCTAGGTCCATTTCTTCCCAAAAGTCATCACTTTCTATAGATTTGTGGATTTTGATTGATAGATTGATAGTAATAGGATAATTTCCTCTCTCTTTACACATACAGTAAACATATATGTAAAATTGAAAAACTTAGAAAAATCCCTTGAGTTGTTTGACAAAATTCCTCTAAAAGTGTGGCTTTAGGGGATTCCTCATGGCTATATTTGTTCAAAATAGGCTTATTAAAAAGGCTCTAGAAAGTTTTAATTAAAAATAAACAATATCCTAGATCAACCTGCACTAAAATTAGTGCTTGAAAAGAGGGTACAAGGATGGTTAACAATTCCAACTGCAATGGACTTTTTTTAGTTGTTATGGTTAAAAATTCAATACATTACATCATGGTATTTACATATTTATCCACATAATTGAATAAAGCAGAATTTATGCCCAAGTTCTCTTTGAATGATTTCAAACTGCAATCGATTCTCTTCATACTTTATATTGAGTGTTCTCTATTTAAGGATATGACAAATAGTATATCATGGAAGATGTATGATTGCTATATAGTCAAAATTTATATAAAATAATTAGTCTTTTGACAATGACATAATGTGATTATGTGTTTGTATACACATATACATATATGTATACATATATATTTATATGTATATATACATATATGTATGTATGTATATGCATGTATATGTATATGTATATATGTACATATATACATATATAAATATATATATGTATACATATATACATATATATATGTATACATATATACATATATATGTACATATGTATATAAATGTATATATGTGTGCATATATGTATGTATGCATATACATATATACATATATACATACATACATAATTTTAGTGACATTTGATTGGAAAGATATGCTTATATGAAATTTAGAAATCAAATACCATTGTATATTTTCTTTAAAATAAGTTGACAAGAAGATATAAGTGCAATTACACTAAGAAAGGTAGTAGCCAACATTTAGCTCTTGATTTGAACTATCAACCTTAGTAATTGAATGGTGGGATAAAATTCTTGTCTAAACTTGTAGTATGATAACTACAAGAACGATATGGGTTTTGTAAGGTTGTCAATATAATTAATATCTTGGGCATGGATATGTTTGTTTTTGAATGTTTTTAGAATAATGATGATTATGAGTAAGATGCCTTCAAGAAAACATAAAGGGTCACTCGTACTTGTTACAATTTTGGTATATCTTTCAATGAATTTAACTTGGCATATTATTGATTTAGTTGGGGTGTAATGTCCTTATAATCTATATCCTTCTAAAGTACTAGAACTAAGAAATTATCATACCATTATTGGGTATTAAGTTTTTATGATTTATTGAGTTTAAAGACCATGCATCTATGTTTTGATGTGCTTGGTTGCTACTTGTCACATTATATTGGAAATTGAAATATGTGTCACAAGTTTGTGGTGTTTCTACCTCTTATCACCACTAAAATATAAAAATTATGGTCGATTTGCAAACCTAATGTTGCCATATGGGATAACTTATTATTTTTTGTTAAGTTTTTATTAGTATAAATGCTAAGTGTAAATATTATTTAGTCCTTGAACTAGAATATTATAAGGTGGGACTACCTCATAAGGTAAATAAAAGAATAAAGTTATTAAATGACATGAAGTGTATAAATAATCATATTAATATCTAATGGATATGGTGTCACCAATTGTCTTGAGCATGACTCAAGTATTGATCATGCTTAGAAAAAGTTTATAAGTATTGTTGTGGGTCTTTTTAAGTTTAGAAGATTTTTTATGTGACCATTTTGATGTATGTTACGCTACATCTAGGAGGATGCCATAGATAATTATAATACTTGATGTCATTGAACCATATTGTAGTGAGACCTAATTTGGAGCCACATCAAGGTTTTTGCTTAAATTATTGCATAGTGATGATATTTTGACTCCTACTATCTAAAGACATTGACTCTTTGCATATACATTTTTCTTGGATTGAGTCTATATTTCCTAGCAACCATGTATCTAGGTATGGTTGGATTTCTACACCTAGAGAGATATATCTTGGACAATAACAATATTGATAAAATACCTATCTAATCCTTACTCTCATGTCCAAAATAATGTGTATAGGACCTCGGTGTATTTCAAAAGAATATTTAATGTTATTTTGATAAGGGTTAATTAACTCTCTTAGGTGTAATCATCATATTACCCCTATTTATCAATATGGATGAGGGGTTTTCTATGTAGGAATTTCAAGTGTGTGTTCCTTGAGAGAAACCTTGTGAGGAGAACTACATGTGACTTTAATCCTTTTTAGAAGTGGGTATGTAGCCTTTCCTTGGGTGGAAGATACCCATGTGACCTCAAGCCTATAGGGGATGGTATAGGGGATAACTCTAAGGTGTGGGGGTTGTTTCTAAACTTGTTCAACCTTTCCTCTTAATTTTTTTTCAGTTTGAGTCTAGAATTTGCATTAGGGGGCTATGAATTAGTTAAGTAAACTTGATAGCTCGTATATAATAATGAAGTAAAACTAAAATAACAAAATCTAAGGAGGAACAATGGGTATTCTCAGTTTCTAGGGATGGTTTTGCCACTTTTACTATACACCTAGATTTTGTTGAGGTTAGGAATGAGTTCCTAAGGGTGTACATTTCCAATTGCAAGAGTAAGTATTACCAATATGGTATGAAATTTTATTTCATATTATATCTATGGATTGATCATGTCAAGTTTGCAAATAGTAATTAATGGAAGTGAATCAACCTTGATTTCTTATGACTACATGGATTTATGTATATGTTTGATAAAGTCCATATTATAGGGATTCAATGTGTACTTATGTGTTGGTAAATTTCCCCAAATGTACAAGATAATTGAATAGTTTACCAAATCCTTTTTAGGTAATGTAACTAGATCAATTAGCCATGATATAAACCCTTCCCATATTTTTTTAAAATTTATTTCCCAATACTTGGTAATGTCACAATTTTGAATTGAGATTGATATAGGAGCTAACTTCTCATGCAACACAAGACAGATGGAGTAAGGATTGTATGAGGGTATAAGTAGAGGATGTATGGGGACCCCATAAGACATAGACTATTCATCTCCTTTTGAGTTGATCACTAGTTGATAAATAGTATGACCTGCATAAGATAAGCTTATTGTTCAACTCTATCCCATAGATAGTGTTGTGCAATTTTGCACACACGCCCCACTTGGAGTAGGGACCCTCTTTGACCTTTGGTTTTTATTGGATTTGTCATTTCAAGGTCTTGGGATGTTGGTCTTGTTTACCTTGGTCTTGCCCTGAAGGTTGAATCGATCAAACTTGGTTTTTGGTGGAAGTCCAGGTTTTGACCTGGGTCCGAGATTTTCCGGCTCACTTGGATTTTCCCGGATCCTGGTTCATCGTCTGTTAATGTCGAATTTTCTGGAGTCCGGGTTTCTAGTTGAATCCGGGAGTTTCTGAATCATGCGGATTTTTCTAAACTTCATCGAAGTCCCGGGGGGGTGCGTCGTCTGCGAAATTCATGCTCATTGGGATAGTCCGGCTGGCTCGGATTCTTCTGAAATTCTGTTTTGACCTCGGGTTTCCGGATTTCTTCATTATGTCTTGTCGATCATTAATGCTTGAGGTACCTCCTCTCTGGCATGAATGTGGGCGAATTTAAGGTCTTTAGCACTCTTCCTGATTTCATTACTCATTTTATATTTGCTCTTGCGCTTGCGTTTGTTCATTCTTGAGCTCTGGTTGTTGGATTTGATCTGCTCGCGTGTGATTCCTTGGGCGTCCGTGTTGATTTTTTGCTGCTAGGGCACCCTAGTTCGCAGTGATTTCTTTGGGCTCGGGGTTCAATCGGATTTGATTCATGGTAAGTCGTCATTGACCTCTCCCTTCATTTTGCGTTTCGTGGTTGAATTTCTAAAGTTTGTTGATGATTATACGGGTCGGCCCTTGCTCATTTTTTCGTGATTTCATATTTATTGAGTTAGGGTTTGGTTCACCTTTTTCACGAGTTTTCAATGCCTGCACTGTGCATCCTTTCATTTTGTCGATTGAATTTCAGGAGTATGAGTGTGCCTAGGCGTTCTTTTGAAGTCGTACCTTATTTGTACGTAATCTAGTTTAATTTGTGAAGGTAGGGTTTCATTGTGTCCGCCCAGGGTTGTTAAGTTCAGTGGAGTCATTGTGATCCTCGTGCCCTGCGTCTAGCTCGACCTTACTCGTAACATCTGAGACCTTGGTGTGCCCTAGTCTAATCATTTTGAGGGGTAGTGTCTGGAAACTTCGAGCTTGCCCTAGTTTTCATGGTGAAAATCTGGTTATCGGATTTAGGGCATGATCATTTCGTTGCAGGGATCAACCATTTGAGAATCTTGGGAGTTTAAATTTAACTATGTTCGAAATTTGGCTTTTTGGGTTGATCTCATGTCCAGTAGATTCCATTAGATTCGGATGGGAGGCTTTGTCGGATTTCTTCACGAATTGTCTGTGCGTAGAACGGTCATCGGGTTTCCGAGGCGTCTGCGGAATTTCCGCACCCCCGAATTTTCCCTAGTTTTATCATTTCTCCGAAGTATGGAGAATTCCCATAATTTCAAGTTGTCCGTGGAAATCTGAACTATCCGGATTTTTCTGGTTTTTCTGCCTGGTTCCACTTGATTTTGATTTTCGAAATTGGGGTAATGAATCGAATGTTGGATAATGATTTCTTGTTGTTTAATGGGTGAATCCTATGATAATCATGCATTTCTTTTGTCCGTATTGATGATTTATTTGATGAAATGATGTTTTGGCTACGGGAGTCCGTCTGGGTCGGATTTCTTTGAAATTCTGCCCCGACTGGATTTTCCCGGATTGCCCCATTTTCCCGGATTTTCGAGATTGATAATTAATGATTTATCTTAATGATTTCAAGTGGTTTCCAGACTAACCTTTTGATCGAAATATGGATGATAATTGGATTTTCATGAGGCTCTTTTATGAATGCAGGCTGAATTGAGCAAGGCAGCGGTAGGAAAATCCAAGGGAGATGATGCAATAAAGGAGATCCTCTCAACTGGAAAGGATGCAGTAAGGGCTAAGGATTGGTTGGATCATGTTTTATCTCAAGATAAGGAGGACACTAATCTCTTACTGCAGAAAACAAAAACAATCATGGAGTATGGTAAGGATCAGCTAGTGGTTGATGGAATCCTTTCTTCATCTAGGGTTAATGAGCCTTGGGAGTGGTTTGAAGCCCTGCAAATCCGGCATAAGATCATCAAGAAGATCTTTAAACAAAGAAAGAAAATTGAGGGTAATTTAACTAATGTTCATGATGGATGCATAGCCTTTTTCGAAATAATGACTGGCAGGAGGAAGATCGCCCCTAAGTACTGAGCTTCGAACAATTGAAGAAATGGTGGCATGATGTCTATGCCCCTGTTATTGAAGATTCTATGACAGGGCATCAACTAGATGATGCGGCTACTTATCTGGCTGTGATGGATAAGTACTTTGCATATAGGGGTGATTGGGATAAAACGGTTAAGCAGTCAAAGGAAGAGATTGACTCAATTGAATGTTGGCTCAAAATTCTACCCTTGCCACCTATTGCTGAGTTGGATAGGGTACTCTTGAAAGTTCATGAATTGCTGGATCAGAACAAGGATAAGGGAGGCGGTAGTTAATACCATGCCACTTCATGATTTGTGCTTCCCTATTATTATAGGGCATGTATTGATCCAAGTTGCATTGGGGAATGTGTTGTGGCCGACCTTGATGATGTACCGGCATTTAATGTGTGCCTTATTTTTGAATTCCTGAGGCCGACTTGTTTTGGCTATTTTTATTTTGTAAATGTCTAGCTGGGCCGACATGTTTTGAGGATTCTCTTTAAATTGGCATTCCTGCCTCATTTGTAAAGGGTTGAACAGATAGTAGAGAATTAGACAAGCTAGACTAAGAGAAGAGCTAGAGCATTCTTGTAGTAGAAGTAGTAGTTAGTTCTCTTGAGCAAGTGTTGTACACAAAACAGTGGAATTGTTGCTATATTTTGGTGATCTAATACAATTGAAGGCATTGTGGTTTCTCTGGTGAATTCTTTTGTGTTAGTTTATCTTGCATGGTTCTTGTTGTTCTTTCTTTCGAAATTGCTTGAAGAAATTAGATTAATGTTAGATTCAGAATTAGATTAGTTTGGTGAATAATGTTTATGATTTCATGTTTGGAATGTCTGTAGCAATCCCTGGTCTATACTCCCAGTAACTATCTGATTGTAGTAGACTGGTGAAGTCAACCTGGACTGTACATCTATTTGTGCTTAGTTCGATTGTGGATGAATGTCTATGATTTGAAAATCTGTATGCCTTAGAAGATTGCACCTTTCTTGTGATATTGTATTGTGGGTTAAGCAGGAATTGGTTATTTGAGATTGGTCCATTCCAGATATCTATCATTTGCATTGTTCATCTTAGAAATAGTTTAGATTTCATTATACCTCTTACATCCTCATCTTTTTCTATTTCTTTATCATTTGGTTAGGTTTAAGATTTAAGATCACCATATTGCAAAATTTGATAAATTGGAAAGATACAGTTTGCTTGTAGTAAGGTCCGATTGTGATTACCAGCATTTTTCACATATTATCTGAGTTGTTTATGCATTGTCATGACTTGACACCCGAGAGACCTTGGGGTGATTTTCAGTAATTTATTGTTGAAGATTATCTTTCAAGAGAGATAGAATACCATTTTCTGTCTGAGTTGTTGTTGTGCAGAAAACACCATCAACAGATAGTAGGGTTGTTTTTCAAATGGCATACAGGCAATGGATACCCCATGTTACTTTACAAGCCTAGATGGTTTTAGCTAGTGATATGTAGGCCTTAGGGCTAACAACATATAGGTGATGTATTTCTAGTGCTATGTTAGAGGGTTGGATGGTTTCTTCTAATGGCATGTGACCTTAAAGCTAGTGGCATGCAAGCAATGGATGTTAGGATCTACCCATCTCGGGAGTTGCATATTGATATTGGTGTATTAGGAGAATTTGTATATGTTTCCTAGGTGGTGTTTTCCTAAGGTAGGATTTTTTTGGTTTGATTATTAATTCACTCCATGTGATTGATAATATGGGTGTTAGCCTTGGGTTTATAATATAACCATAAGACGTCCTGATTATGTAACTATTATGGTGGTTTGATGATATTTAGATATGATTAATGACTCGTGTGAACCTTATTTCAATTATTAGGTATTATGATCATTGTTATACCTATGCTCTTTCCAATGAGAATATCAAGTAGTATGGGATGCTTGATTTTCATCATAGGTGGTGGTGGATTGGGAAGAGCATGAGACCCATGGTGTAGTATGGGATGCACCAAGACTCTACCTAATGAGATCTACTTACAAATTCTATGTTAGTGAACCAATTAGTCAGATGATGCATACAATAGGTTACATTCACTTCCTTTGTTCCAAATGGTCTTTATGTGAACATGTGATGTATGTTTTTATCACACACTAGATATAGGCGATATATGCTTGAACTAGGTGTTATCATACTTGTGTTGTACATATGAGCTAGTAATTATTGTACACATGGTGTGTGTGAGTTAGTAATTTTTATACTTATGGTGTGTATAAGTTAGTCACCCTCTATATAAGTGTTGTATGCTCAATTCAATCACCTTGTGTGAATTTTGGATTTTTATTAACATTGACCCTTTGGGGTTTGTATGTGTTTGTACACGATGATTAGTATGGGAAAAAAACTTGATTGGAATGTGATGTTATCATTCTATTATAGCTATACTAATTCAAATGCAAAATCTTAATTATTAGTCATAAGCCAAAATTGAGATTTGATATCTCATACAAGAGGAGAGGATGAAATCTCTTTATCATTTGTGTATGAGCTATGAAGCCTTCGACTTCCAAGGGGATACATAGGTAAGGTCATCATGAATGAACCCTCTAGGTTTAGGTTCAGGTCTAGGGAATACCTTGACATCAAGACCTTACCACTTTCTAGTGTAATATTTTGAGTGGTGATGTGGAGTCATCACCATGATTTCCGTTTATTAAGTTGGTATTTTTTGTGAGTTGAATAAAAAATAGTAGTAATCAAGGGGAAATTGTTATATAATAAATTCAAGGAGAAACACATATTATAGATCAAATGTAAAATTCCTATAATTGAAAATAATCTTGTGAAGTTTGATCCTCTACCCCATAAAATAGAATTTTAGAATCACCATATTAATAGGCATGAAATTGAAGGAATTTTTTTTACTCTAACGCTCAAATTATTAATCAAAGGCATGGTTGTGTTAAAGTAAATTTATTTGTTAAAGAGATAAGCTCTCCATCTTCCCCTATGATTCCAATTCAAAATAAGAGTACAAATTTATGGCTTTCATCCCATTCTTACCATCATGGAAGATATTCTAAGGATATGGAAAGAATGAAAGGTATAACTCATAGTGAAGGGTAGAAATATCATTTGGTTTAAATCCAAAATCATGTATCTATAATAATTTGAGACATGAATAATAATTTTATTGATAAAATCTAGAAATCACAAATTTCCTTATTCAAGACTAGCTATGCAGTATTATATGGGATCTAGGTGACATTTTGAGGTATGTGAAAATTCAAAATTTTAATAAGTATGATACCATTTTTGTTTGTAAGTTCATCAACTATAAACCTAACCAAGAAGATGATCTAATTTTATTATAGATGAGCATAATAAAAACATTATGAATGATAATACTAATAAAATTTAGTGGTTGCAACTCAGGGGTAAAATCTAAGGAACAATGGAATAGCGCCTCATATTTGACAATAATGATGGAGTAATTTAAAATTCAAATTAGAAAACTTGTATCATTTTAAAGTTGTTTATATATATGACGTTTAGGTATAGAGTACAATCATGAAAATTATGATTGCATTGACACAACATGTGAGATGGTTATGGGTGGTTATTTTTTAAATGGTTGTCTTCTACACACAGTCAATGGTGTGCTAGATAAAGTAGTGGTAGTTTTCTATTCTTTTATGAGTGTTATTTAGTTTTTTGTGTTGATAATTGTAGATACCTGAAATTGTCTTAACCTGTGAACTAACATTTTAACACTAATATTCATCTTTTCTTAATGATTAAATAATGTTCAATTATTTAGTTATTGTCTAAAATCATATTTCCACTATTAATTAAATAACTTTATGTTATTTAATTAATTCATTTCAATTAATCTTCTTGATTAAATGAATAAATCATTTTTATTTAATTATATCTTTTAATTCAATTAATCTTCTTGATTAAATAAATAAATCATATTTATTTAATTATATCTTTAATTCTTGAGTCTCCTTGATTAAATAAATAAGTCTTATTTATTTAAGTATGCCACTAACTTAACTTATTCTTCTACTTTAATTAAATAGTTATCAACTAATTATTTAATTAAAAAAAATCAATCAATCCCCCCTCATAAATTAAATAATATTAAATATTATTTAATCCTCTTTCAACTCTTACATTAAATAATTATTTTAATTATTTAATTCCACCTTTTCCAAATTAAATAATTAAATTAAATTATTGAATTCATTCAACATCATCCCTTTAATAGATAATATTTTATTTATTAAAAACAATTCATCATGCACATTCCTCTTAATATTAATTAATTAATTTAATTAATTAATTATCTTCTCCACATGGACTAATTCTTCTTTTAGTTAACTAAACAATCTATTTATTTAACTCTTCATTTAATCCTCTTTAGCTTCTACATTAAATAATTATTTTAATTATTTAACCCCACCTATTCTTCTAATTTAATTAAAGGATTATCAATAATTATTTAATTAAACAACTTTCCCCTTTCCAAATTAAATAATTAAATAAATTATTTAATTCATTCAACATCATCACTTTAATAATTAAACTTTATTTATTAAAGTCAAATTCACATGTGCATGTTCCTCTTAATATTAATTAATTAATTTCCCTCAAAAACTTAACTAGCTCTTCTAAATCAGTTGACTAAAATATCTATTTAGTGAATTGTCTCATTATCTCTTCATTTACAATCTCCTCAAATGTAACGAATACTTTCTTCTAGTTGACTAATTTATCTATTTAGTTAACTCTTCATCAACTCTCTTAACTCACACACTCTTTTTGTTAACTGAGATTGACTATTCAATCTATCCAGTTGACTGACCAATCTAAATTGGTTAACTCTCTCTCACATCTAGTCCTCTAATCAATCAACCCAGTTGACTGATCAATCTAAATCCTCTTGAAAACCTTCAATCCTCGATCTTGATTCAACATTGTTTAATCTTGATCATCCATCTAAAACCCTGAAATCTATATAACAACCTCATTTCTTATAAAAAATGATCAGAGAATCAACATCATTCAATCAACAAAGTAATGCAGGAATCCATAACCAATCCTTGAAGCTTCAACACATATCTTCAATCAGCACACACGTTCTTCAAGCTTTCGCACCACAACTATGGAGGTTTCACATTGATACAAGCAACCACATCTTTTTGAACACACTCCAACACAAGATGGGTAATGATTTAGTGTAGTGAATTCAACTATTCTTGTGTTATTTTATTTACATTTTCGTGAATTCAGTTTTCTTAATCGTTCATTTCATGAGTGAAGGAATGAATCTAGATTTTTTTTTTTTATTAGATTAGCTTCTTTTCAATTCAATTATCTTGTTTACACTCACAAATTTTCCCCCTCACACATTTTGGCATGCCTAGTGAGACCTTGGTTCTTAGCATTAACATTAACATTTGCTTGGTTTGGACTTTGTAAAATGGCGATAAAGTCATTTGTGCAACTCTTGTAGGATATGGAACATGTTTCATAAAGCAAAAAAATAACACGTTTATTATAGGGAAAGTGAACAGTCAAAGTTTAAAAACTTTTAAAAGCTTTTTTTCTTTCTAAATTTAGAAAAAAAACTTCCAATTAGTGCTCTAAAAAGAACTTGTTAATGCTTTCTAGCTTAGCAAATGTTTTAAATTGGTGCATAAAAAGAACCCCACAATCCAAATGCTTTCAATTGGTGCTCTAAAATTAATTTTTCGAAGCTTTCAGAGTTGGAAAACTTTAAATTGGTGCATAAAAAGAACCCCACAATCCAAATGCTTTCAATTGGTGCTCTAAAATAATTTTTTCGAAGCTTTCATAGTTAGAAAACTTTAAATTGATGCATAAAAAGAACCCCACAATCCAAATGCTTTCAATTGGTGCTCTACAATGATTTTTTTGAAGCTTTCATAGTTAGAAAACTTTAAATTGGTGCATAAAAAGAACCGCACAAATGAATATTTCAATTTTGGTGCAATAAAAAAAATGTTTGATTTTTGTTGACCAAACGATTTCAATTTGTTGACAAACGCTCAATTTACTTTGTTGAACACTAAGAGAAGGTTTAGAAAAAACACTTAGTTTTGGGCTTAAAAATGAACAAATCAATCTTTGGCTTGCACTTTTGCTATCTCATTGATTGATATTCAAAACACTTATGTTGGATGCTTTAAAAAGAACCATTGCTATCTTGAATACACCTTATTTCATATTTTGTGGATAGCACCGCTCAAGGTGCTTAAAAAGAACATTGCAATGAAGTGTATTTTGTGTATTCCATGTTTGGAAAACTAGGTGACTATCCTCTCCCCTTGCACCTTTTGGTGATCTTGGGTGATGAAAATAATCTTGAGCTTCACACTTTTTACTTCAAAGCATACCTTTAGAGGGCCTGCCTTTTGAGACACATCTCGTGCTGGAGAACTCAAATGCGACCCAAGTGATACTCTATTTTGGTCCGCTGTATAAATTATTGTGGGTGTGAGGAAAGTTCTCACCCACCGGGTGTTGTTGTTCTATACCAACGAATGCCTCCCCCAATATTCGTGTGATACATTAAAAATCGCAAGGGCTGGGAAGCCTCTTAATTGAGTGAATCACCACATGTATAGACATCCAAAAATAATAATCCCAAAACATGACTAAGAACCAAATGATTATAGAAGCCACCCCCTTTATCCAAAACATACTCTAAAGTTGTGCATCGGAATTTAATTTCGAGAAGTTACTTACCAAGTCCAACTTATGGTTGAGCGTAAAAACCTCTCCATTCATTGCATGTAAAATCATCCCTTCAGGGCATGAGGTAAGCCCACCTAGGAAGAAATGTCTATCCCTAGGGAATATATTGTTTTCATGAAATTACCAGGATCTATCAGGTACTTCAAAACATTGAACACTATGATTGAATTGAAAAATGAACACATCAAAACAAACATTCAACATGTTTATCAAAATCATAAACCCTTTGACTTAGTGTATGCTTTTAAGCGAAGCCCTATATTTGCACTCCTTAAGGATCTCCTTAAAGTTTTTTGAATATCCAGGCTTTGATTTCAGGCTACATTGGCTCAAAGTAAACATTGGAAACTATGGCTTGGGTGTCGTTATTTCACAACTTAAAGCCATAGACATGCAGGTTACACAAGTATATGCTTTTTGAGTCAGTCAAATACTGTTGTATCACTTGCCAAATCTCAATAATAGACCAAAAAAATCATCCAAAACTACAAATATCATCAATGCTACTGCCAACAACTAGAACTGAAAAACAAGATTGAACAGAGGTCACTTTTGCTATTTTTTCTGGTACACTTGCTAGAAAAAACTTGCTTTTTCTCTTTATCCCATAACAACCATTGATGAAAATCTGTTGCACTTGACAAAACCAACACACTTGCTTCAAAATTGGCCACACTTACAAAAAAATGAGCGCACTTGCTTTTCAAAACTAGGCGCACTTGACAAAATTTTGCTAGTAGTTGACAAACTTGGTCGCTTTTGCTCAAAACATGATTTTTGCTTCAATCCTATCACTTTTGCTTTGTTTTGCTGAAAATCAGAGAAAAATGAACTGAATTAGTTGGAGATCCTTACAATTGGAAACCCAAAAGAGGTCATATAGTCCATCTATTTTCAAACATTCCATCCTACTGTTGGAAATCAAATTCAAAATAAAATACCTTGGATAATTCCCTCACTCAACATCTAAGATATCAGCAGTTACTTGAACCTCAAGACTAATTCAAGTGAGCTTTTCTGCAACATATCCTCTAGATAAATAAGTGAAATATCGATCCAAGATTTTTAACATTTTGAGTTCCAAGACTAGTGTCATTCCAAAACATCGCTCAGACCTTAGGGATTTTGGGAATCATGATAACCATATCAAAAAATCAACACTTTCACCTTATGACCATTTGGCGACCAATTGCTCTAGTTCAACAACCGAACCTTATAACCGCTGTCATACAACCACACTTTGAATTGATTAAAGGAGAACAAACAACTATCATCAGTAGTCTAAGGAGCTTCATATTCAAAACAAAAAAACCCTAAACCAGTGGAGAAACACAACAAACATCTTAGATAAAGAAGAGGAGAAAGCAAACCTCGTAGCCGGAAGACCCGTGTTACCACCTCCTGCATGGCAGTAGGTATCCATCCTTCATGATCTTCGGCAAGAGAAATCCTTAAGCGGAAATCCATATTCCAACTTTCAAAGAACCGTCCTAGTCTAAAGTTTGCCAAAGGGCACATCTTGAAAACTTACCGCAACCATGACATCCAACTAAGACATTTCTATTTACACTTTTCAATGGGTGAACCAAACTTGAATACTCAATAGAAAAATCCAAAAAAAATGAAATCAATTTTATTTTTATTAAAATAGAAAATCCGTGCAAAAAAAGCATTCTTTTTCCATAGCTAGGATTCACGAAAATGTTCACAAAAGCTTGGTAGTTGTTTATGACAACTACAAGATCACAACATAGAAAGAACATGGAAGCAAACAAAGGAAACACTATTGTACCACCAACAAACACCACAAACGACGAAGGTGGCCTATGGGGATATAGGCCAGATGACCTTGAAACACCTCAAAAGAGACCCACATTCAATGTAACAAAAAACCAAACACCTAGCGAGGAAGAGGTGATCTGTAGACAACAAGAAGCCATGGAAAGAGAAAAACAAAAATCCAAGGATATGGTCATAAAGGAGGAGGATAGTGAAGAGGAAATAAATGATGAAGAACTATTTCAACATTGAAACAATCCCAAAGTGCTCAAGTTGATGGATAAATTCCTAAGGAAGGATCCCAACACTTACTTTTTCAAATTAGCACAAAGTGGTGCTAAATTTCCAATAGACTTTAACATAGAAACACTTAAGGATCCTCATCTCATTCCCTTAGGAGATAACTCAGTCGTGAGAGAAATACCCAGGCCATTGGAAATTCCAAACATGCCACCCATATTCACACAAGGAAAGGATCAACCATTGGAAAACCCCTTGTATAGAAAACAAACTCAAATTGAACAAGTGGTAGTGGCCCAACAGTGTCAAGGAGGTCCTAACCAATACATACCACAAAAAAACAATCCACCACTAGGAAAATACGTGCCTCAAAAAACTTTGTATATTGGCCCTTCCCAAAATGTATAAAATCAAGGACAATTCCCACAACAGTACCATCAACAAGGTGGGCCATAGGGTCCCCTTCCAAATCAATACCATTAACAAGGTGGGCCACATGGTCCCCTTCCATATTAGTACCAACAACAAGGTGTCCCACAAGGTACCCTTCTGAGTTTGTCCCATCAACAAGGTAACCCACCAACGCACCATCAGGGAGACCTTCAGTATAGTTTTCCCCAATAACAAGGTGTGCCACATGGTAGCCTTCCTAGTTCATTTCATCAACAAGGTAACCCACCAATGCACAATCAGGGAAACCTTCAATATAGCTCGTTCCATCAACAAGGTAACCCACCAATGCACCATCATGGAAACCTTCAGTATAGTTCACCCCAACAACAAGGTGTGTCACATGGTACCCTTCCTAGTTTGTCACATCAACAAGGTAACCCACCAACACACCATCAGGGAAACTTCCAATATAGATCATCCCATCAACAAGGTAACCTGCCAATGCACCATCAGGGAAAACTTTAGTATAGTTCACCCCAACAACAAGGTGTGCCACATGGTACCCTTCCCAATTCATCCTATCAACAAAGTGTCTTGTTAACGCATCATCAAGGGAACCTTCAAAACATTGTGTCCCAACAACAAGGTGTGCCACATGGTACCCTTCCCAATTATTCCTACTAATAAGGTGTCCTGCTAATGCATCAATAAGGTCACCTTCAATATAATTCATCCCAGCAACAAGGAGCTAACCCTCCTTACACTCAACAAGGAGCTAACCCTCCTTATGTTCAACAAGGACCTAACCCTCCTAACACTCAACAAGGACCTAACCTTCCCTATGCTCAAAACATTTACAAAGGTTCAATACCCCTATTCTATCCAACTTATGACCAAACAAATATTGTGGGACAACAAGTCTATTACACACAAGACTTTTAAAAAAATGTACAAAAAATTGAGATGGAACTACAACTAGAGGCGATGAATCAAAGAATATCAGACATGTAGGTGGGGAAAACAAAGAAGACTTACACCCTCCAGGAAATATGTCCATTCCCACTTGATCATTCCATCACTATGCTACCTTTTCCAAAAAACTTTGAAATACCCAAAGGAAGAGGAGATCCAGTGGAGCACGTACGGTATTTTTCAGTATCATGTATGGAAGTAAAAAATGAAGACTCTTACCTCATGAGGCTCTTTCCACGTAGCCTTATCGGTCATGATATGGAGTGGTTTTCTCATCTGTCACTAGGAATCAAAACCTTTGACGAACTATCTAGAAAATTCATAAGTCACTTCTCATTCAACATAGAGAAAGACGTCACCATCATAGATTTATCCAAAATTAAACAAATTCAAGGAGATTATTTTACCTCCTACCTACTAAGATGGAGGCACAAAGCTAGTTGATGCAAATGGCCCATTCCAGAAAAGGAATTGGTAGATATCTTTGTCTCAAATGTCCTACCCGAGATCAACTACCAACTCACTATGTTATGTCTTGCAAACTTTGAAGAAACTATTAAAAAGTGATTACATATTGAGATATCCCTCATAGCAAGGGGAGTCCTTAAACTCAACAGCTCGAAAGATAGTCCCTCTAGTTCAAATGATAAACCTAAGATTCGGGCCAAGAACAAAAACGTTACAAATGATGGAGTAGTTGACACTAGAGCATTATGAAATGTATAAAACATACCTCAAAACAAACCAAAAGTGGCACAAACAAGCTATGTTCCAAATAGTGCACAAAACAACCAACTTACCTATCCCAAGAACAATCAGGCAATCAATCAACAAATAAATTAAGGAGGGAAACAGAGGCAATACGATCAACCAAGGAGGCAATTCATGGTACTAGTAGAGTCACTTGAGACAGTCATGCATAAACTAGTGCAACAAAACCTCATCAAGGTCAATGATCGCCCAAACTATGAGGATCCTAGCTATTTAACACCATGGTACAATGAGAAAGACTTGTAAGAATTCCATAAAATAAAAGGACATACAAAAAAAAATTGCATGCAACTCAAGCACATCATACAAGACTTTATAGACAAAGGGGAAGTGCATGTCGAACATCGTTCGGGAAACAAAGACCTCTAGATATACACAAACCCAATCCCAAACCGCGCTAAAAGGAATGATAAAGGAAAAGACCAAGACTACCACAATGCTAATTACACATATGGTGACACAATTCTAGGTACCTTATCTCAAGCAGATGACACAAGATTAAATGTAGTGACTATACGAGGTGGAGACAACAACTGTAATGTAACTACTTGTCGAGGGAGAGTTACAATACAAGGAGCCCCACCTAAACCTACAACTAAGCCAAATGACTATAGTATTGTGGAACAGCTAAGGAAGACTCCCGCCCTGATCTCGATCTTAGAACTACTAAAACTATCACCTACACATAGGGAGATACTAGAAAAAACATTAGCAACATCAGTTGCTAATGACCTTAATTTGGATCAGTTCCAAGCCATAGTTGGCAAAATCATGGCCAACAATCATTTAGTCTTTTCTGAGAAATACCTTCCACAAAATTCATTCCACAACCAAGCCCTCTACATAGAGGTTGGTGTCCACAAACGCATGGTCAAACGAGTGCTAATAGATAATAGTGCAGGTTTAAACATCTATAACCTGAAAATTTTCAATCAGTTGGGGTATTCTAACGATGTGATAGACAAAGGAAAGATAATTACTATAAGGGCCTATGATGACCTTGAAAGGAATTTAGAAGGGACAGTCCGACTACTAGTGCATATAGGGCTAGCCATCACGAAAAATACATGTCAAGTACTTGACCTTGAGTTACCATATAACCTCCTCCTAGGATGCCCTTGGATACATGCATTACAAGTGGATTTTTCAACCTTTCACCAATGCCTAAAGTTTCCCCATGAAGGAAAGGAGGTGACATTATATGTTGATCCTAAACCTTTCCACTTCTATGCAAAGTTGGAAGAGAAGTATAATAAGATCCAATGTATACCAAGCAATGGCATATCCTTCCATTCATTCTCATATGTTAACCCTTCCACACTACCATCGACCTCAACCAAGATCACATTAAATGAACAACCAAAAATGGAAACCAAGGTTCAAGTACTAGACAGGGGTGATGGAAATCACTTCAACCAAGCATTTTGCATTGGCATGCTTCCACCAACACCCAAAGTTTATGGAGGCCTGAAAGATATCAAAGATGTTCAGACAGTGCAAATGATCACCAAACCTACAATTTTCACCAAGTGGGGGTATATGAAGGACGATGAGATATTCAAAGAAGACTTCTCATCCATTATTTTACAAAGAGGACCAAAAGGAACCAGAAAAGCCACAACCCATTCTAGTTGATCCTACTAGTAGAGGTTATCAATTAGCTAAACAAGTGGGATATCAGGGAATAGGTGGCCTTGGGATACAAAAACAAGGTCGATGGGAACCTATCATAGTGGAACAAAGAAAGAAAAATATGGGACTAGGCTATGAGCCAAAAGACATGGTTACTCCAAAAACTAGACAAACCTCTTTTAAGAAACAAGAAACTTCTACTAGTGTTAAGGCATTGGATATCTACCATATCATGGACAACGATTTACCCATTGAAGACTTATTTGACAACTTTAGCATTGATAGGTTCCCTCTCCAATTCATCAAAACTATTCCCAATATCTATTATTATTCTAAAATGGACTCTAATGAATACGAATGGGATTCTCCTTCCTTTATCACTGGATATGGTTCCCCCACTTCTAGTAATGACGACCTAGACACCTAATGAGAAAAGGATACTAGATCCATACTAACCATTTCAAAAACCTCCATAAGCTTTGCAGATAATGATGATAGCCTACCCCTTTGCTACCCACAATTGATAGATTGGGACCAAGAACAACATACATCTGTTCTGGATCAATTCCAAAATGATGAAGCAATCGTAGAGTTCATGGGACTTCGAACGAACATACCAATAGGAGATCACAAAGCAGGGTTCGTCATGGAGCTCGATTAGGATGCATGCTTCAAAGGAGAGATTGAATCCTCTAGTCACAAAAATAAAAGAGAAAACATAAAAAATAAAAATGAAATCCCCTAGAGAAGACCACAATGTGGCTCTATTGGATTTGAAAAAGAAGAAAATAGAGGACGCATCTGAAGGTGAAAACCTCCCCGAGGCACCCGAGGATGGAGGGTTCAATCTCCCCACATTTGAATATCAAGAAAGATCAATGCTCCTAGTGGAAGAAGCATAAGCCATAAATGTTGGCACAATAGAGGACCCAAAGATCACATACCATGAGGTGTCGCTTGATTTTGAAGAGAAAGAAAACTTCACAGCATTCATCAACAACATAAAAATAAACTTTGCGTGGACCTATGCAGATATGCTTGGACTAGATCCAATACTAGTGGTGCATCATTTAGCCGTATCCCCTGGAGCAAAGCCTATCAAGCATAAACTCAAAAAAATGCATCCTCAAATAGCATTATTGGTAAAGGTCTCTAAAGAAGTTACTAGATGTGGGTTTCATTAGACCCATCGATTATCTGGAATGGATATCAAATCTGGTACCAGTATGAAAGCCTACTGGGGGCATTAGGATCTACACAGATTTATGAGACCTGAACAAGGCTTGTCTAAAGGATGACTTTCCTCTTCCAAGTATAGACATGATTGTGGATTTAACAACAAGACATGAGATGGTACCTTTGATGGATGGTTTCTCTGGGTATAATCAGATAAAGATATCCCCTGATGATCAACATAAAATGACATTTACTTGTGCTTGGGGAACCTTTTGCTGGAATGTAATGCCATCTGGTATAAAGGATGTAGGAGCGACATATCAAAGAGCAATGACGACCATCTTCCATGATATGCTACATACAATCATGGAAGACTATGTGGACGACATTCTAGCAAATTTTGTCAAAAGGGAAGATCACTTGGACAATCTTGCAAAGGTGTTCGATCGACTTGAACAATATAACCTGAGACTCAACCCAAAAAAATGTGTCTTTAGAGTAACATCCAGAAAACTACTGGGGTATATAGTGTCAAGAAGGGGCATTGAAGTAGATCTTGTGAAAGTAAAAGCAATACAAGAGATGCTTCCACCAAAGACATTAAACCAACTAAGAAGTTTACCAGGAAAGCTACAATTCATCAGGCGATTTATCACACAACTAGTAGGAAAATGTCACCCTTTCACTCATCTCTTACACAAGGACATCACCTTCAAGTGGGATGGGAGATGTGACCAAGCATTTCAGCAAGTTAAGGAGTACCTGCTTACTCCTCCTATACTCATGTTGCCTATTCCAAACAAAGAGATGGTACTCTATGTATCTACCACACAAGCAGCATTGGGAGCTCTCCTAGCCTAGCTAGATGATGATAACAAAGAAAGAGCAGTCTACTACATCAGCCAAACACTGGTGGGCTACGAATTGAATTACTCGCCCATAGAAAGAGCGTGTCTCTCAATTGTATTCATGACACAAAAGTTGAGACATTATATCTTAAACAAGAAGGTAAAGTTGATTTCAAAAGTAGACCCACTAAAATACCTACTAGTAAAAGCAACCCTAACAGGTAAAATTGATAAGTGCATAATGATTCTGAGTGAATTTGATATAGAGTATGTGGATAGAAGATCCATTAAGCGACAAATCATAGCAGACGAGCTGGTTGAAGCACCCTTAGAAGATCACAAGGCTCTTATGATAGAGTTCTCAGACGAAGGTATATTGTTGACAGAATAGGCAAACCATTGGATCCTATACTTTAATGGGTCCCATACTCAACATGGCTTGAGAGTAGGTATTCTATTTCTCACACCACAAGGAGATAGTATACCCAAAGCATACATGATTTCCTTCTCATGTACAAACAATATTTTAGAGTATGAAGCTCTGGTCACAGGGCTCAAAATGGCTATTGAGTGGAGAATGAAAGAACTATAGCTCTTTGGAGACTCTTAACTAGTGATCAAATAGGTGACTGATGAGTACCAAACAAAAGAAAACAAGCTAATGTCGTATAAAAGGATGGTGGATAGCTTCAAGGACTATTTTATCACAATAACCTTTGAACAAATTCCTCGGATCAACAATAGAGCTATCGATACAATGGAAACAATAGGATCACTTCTTGATATTCCATAGAATGTTCCTAAGTATGAGTTCCTCATAGAGCAACTGCTTGTACCTACATTCAACATCCCAGAATCAGAACTGGTATGTGTTGTTGGTACTAACTCCCCATGGTACTAAGACACCTTTGACTACATCCAACATGGTATCATACCATTTGACCTAACAAGCCCTCAAAAGAAAACCTTCACTTGTAGGACTTCTCGATTCACAATCCTAGGAGATACCTTGTTTCATCGCAGTCTAGATGGTATGTTACTTTGGTGTCTTAACGTAGAAGGATAAAAAATGGCCTTACAAGAGGTACATGAAGGTGTTTACAAGTCCCACTCTAGCAGACCTAACCTAGTCCAAAAACTGCTTAGAATGGGGTTATTATTGGCCCTCCATGGAACAAAAGTGCATTCAGTATTCTACAAAGTGTCGTCAATGCCAACAACACAGTGACCTTATTCACACACCAACACAAGAGTAGAGACCCATCACAACACCATGGCCTTTCTCACAATGGGGATTAGACCTACAGGTAGGTAAGATTTCACCTGCTTCATCTAACGGGCACAATTTTATTATCATAGAAACAAATTATTTCACTAAGTGGATAAAAACAATTCCATTGACCTACATCACTGGAAAATAAATATCAAAGTTCATTTTGAATTATCTGATTTGTAGGTATGGAATTCCCCAAACAATTATAACAGACAATGGAACCCCATTCAAGAATCAAGATTTTCAAGAACTCTGTTCCAAGTTCTATATCCAACATAGATTTTCCACGCCCTACTATACCCAAGGAAATAGTCAGGCTGAAGCATCTAACAAAACCATACTAAAAATACTAAAAAAGACTGTTAATGAAACAGGTCGTGATTAGAATTTGCAGCTAAACCC
This sequence comes from Sequoia sempervirens, assembly GCA_007258455.2. Taxonomy (NCBI): domain Eukaryota; kingdom Viridiplantae; phylum Streptophyta; class Pinopsida; order Cupressales; family Cupressaceae; genus Sequoia; species Sequoia sempervirens. The sequence continues at coordinate 7,158,224 of VDFB02000015.1, read as the reverse complement.
AACCCTATGGGCTTATCGAACCAACATACAAACACCTACAGGTGACAAACCTTTCTCCTTGGTCTACGGATAAGAGGATTTCTTACCTATCGAGGTCGAAATCCCCTCATTGTGAATCTCACTAAAAGACATGGTCAACAACGAAGAATATTAGGTATCTAGGTTAAATGAATTGGGACTCCTAGACGAAAGGAATTTGAGTGTGTTAAACTATCTACAGGTTTATCTGAATCGGCTCAAACAAAGTTATGACAAAAGGATCAAGGACATGAACTTTCAAGTTGGTGACCTAGTGCTCAAAGAGAACCAGAAGGTATAATTGAATCAGAATGGCAAAGAAAAATTTGAACCCAACTGGTTAGGTCCATTTATCATCACAACAAGCTATGGTTCTGGAGCTTATTAGTTGGATACTCCTGAAGGGGAACCCTTAGCTGAACAATAGCCACTTTAAGAAGTTCTACACTTGAAACACGTCAGAATACCCTAGGAAAAAGCATAAAAATTCAAAAAAATAAAAATATAACAAAGCAAAAAAAATAAAAAAAACAAGAAAAACATTAAAGAGAAATAAAACATTATTTTAGTGAAAACCACTTTGTGGCACTCCTAAAACAGGTACCATAGTGAAAACCTGGCAAACAGGCACTATGTTTGAATAAAACTTGCATCGTTATCTATCGGTGCTATTAGAAGCATCCACCCATTTGTCCCATAATAAAACATGTGTCCAACCATGACTTGTTACTAATTTATGAAAGTAGTCTTGTCTCAAACTGGGGGAAATGTCCTGAAGCTAGTCATGCATTAGATCTTTGTGCGTCCCATCATGTTCAAAAGCAACAAAATAAAAAACATCTAGAAAACAACAAAATCAAAATCAACTTTGGATTATTCCTTCACTTAAAATTCTAAGATATCAACATTTGCTTGAACTTCATTGCTAGTTCAAGTAAATTTCTTGCAAACATATCCTCTAGAAACATAAGTGGAATATCAATCCAAGTTATCAACGTTGTTCAAATTCCAAAAACATGTTATACTTTGGGTTAACACTGGTCGAATTACGTGGTTTCTATGTGTACAATGTAGGCAAGGCTTATTAGCCCCTGAGGCCATAGGTCAGTCCCCTTAGGTTTCTATCATGCTTTCTTTCAACTTAGTCAAAAAATTCAAAATCCAAAAACATTCACAAAACTCAAAATCCAAAAACATTCACAAAAAAATAGAAGACCAAAAACATGTTCACATCAAACCAAGTGAACTGCGAGCCTCTACGTGTACAACGTAGGCAAGACTTATCTTTGATGAGCCCCTGAAAATAAAAAAGTCCTATCTCCATCATCACAATCCGCAATAAACTTTTTATCCATAATAAACAAATCATCATCCTCACCCTTTGACAAAACAGACAAACAAACAGAGCAAACATCAAAAGCTAGAACTTTCAAGCAAACAATCATGAAGCTTTGATTACAAACAAACGAAAATAATGACAAAGTATTAACTACCTATATTTTTTATAATTCACCAACAACATCCTGAGATATGCCTTAACAAATCCGTTCCTATGATAGACATGATCAACACTAGATAATAGCCCCAACCCAAACAGATCTAGCAAGTGATACTACAACATTGTTTTATATTTTTATAGTCTTAACTTTATGATTTATTTTATTGACTCATTCCTAGGATCTCTCGAGGATGCCCATAAGGATTTAGAGAAGAAGGAATGGGAGCAATTGCGCATCATTTCGGTTTGTTGTTTGTAAGATGTATTTGTGATACTACCATGGTGAATACTTGCTTTATTGAATGTATGGAGGTTGTGTTGAGACAATTTGTGTAGCAGTTGTATATTAGGTATTTTATACCTCTCTGTGTAACTAGTTCAAAAAGTTTTAACACAACCCAACTATATATTTTTAACAAAGTTTTTGTATGTTTAGTATGAGCAAGAATATTTTTTGTATGCCAACTCAAAGTCCACACAATGGATACAAAGCCACCTTGGTTATTAATACCCTGGTGCATTGTCTATTTGCTACATCAAAAATGATTGTTAAAGATACGAAGCCTCTGTGCAAAACAAAAACAAACTCATCAAATGTCTTCTATCTTCTTCTAAATCCTACTAACATTTTCTTCTAGTCAACATTTCTTATGTCAGTCCTTGCACTTAAACGCATCACATCAGCTTATTGGAAAATTTGGTTCATTATCTAGAATTTTCACCAAATTTCCCAGGGGGGCACCATGCTATCCTGCCATCATCCGGGCATACCAAGGCAACTCCTTAACAAGAATTTTTAAATTTCCTTTCGCATTGTGTCAAAGAGTGGCAACACGTAGATACTTGAAATTATCCTAGCCTATGAACTAGCATTTTAACACTAATATTCATGTTTTCTTAATGATTAAATAATATTCAATTATTTAATTATTGTCTAAAATCATATTTCCACTATTAATTAAATGACTTTATGTTATTTAATTAATTTATTTCAATTAATTTTCTTGATTAAATAAATAAATCATATTTATATAATTATATCTTTTAATTCATTTCAATTAATCTTATTGATTAAATAAAAGATCATATTTATTTAATTATATCTTTTAATTCATTTCAATTAATCTTTTTGATTAAATAAATAAATCATATTTATTTAATTATATCTTTAATTCTTTAACTTATTCTTCTACTTTAATTAAATAGTTATCAAATAATTATATAATTAAAAAAAATTAATCGACCCCCCCTCATAAATTAAATAATATTAAATATTATTTAATCCTATTTCAACTTCTACATTAAATAATTATTTTAATTATTTAATCCCACCTTTTCTAAATTAAATAATTAAATTATTTAATTGATTCAACATCATCACTTTAATAAATAATCTTTTGTTTATTAAAAGCAATTCATCATGCAAGTTCCTTTTAATATTAATTAATTAATTATCTTCTCCACATGGACTAATTCTTCTTTTAGTTAACTAAACAATCTATTTAGTTAACTATTCAATTATCTCTCCATCTATTATTCCCTTAAACATAACGACCACTTTCTTTCAATTGACTAAATAATCTATTTAGTTAACTCTTCATTTAATCCTCTTTCAACTTTTACATTAAATAATTATTTTAATTATTTAACCCCACCTATTTTTCTAATTTAATTAAATGATTATCAGTAATTATTTAATTAAACAACTTTCCCCTTTCCAAATTAATAAATAAACTTTATTGGGGGATGACCCCGCAACGCAGCGGTAAGCTGCAAGCCTTCCATAAGGGAGGTCTTGGGTTCGAGTTTGCTCGAGCCCTGTGTGCCTGACGCAGGACGAATGGTGGAAGCTGCAGACGTGGTTGGTGCTGGGTTGATGACGGAGCTGCGGGCGTCAGAGGGTGGCGTGGAGAATCCACAGGCGGAGGTAAGGTGAAATCGAAGAACGGCGGAGGAGAGCCGGCAAGGTTGGGAGTAAGGACGGAGGGAGAGGAAGGAGAACGGAGGAAGGATGACGAGAGAAAGGCGACAGAAGAAGGGAGTCGGAGGAAAGAAGGATGACGAGAGGCCGGAAGACAGAAAGAAGATCGAAGAACGAAGGAAGGGTGAACGGAGGAAAGGCGAACGGAAGAAGGGAGATGAAGGATGGAAGGATGACGGGAGGCAGGAAGGCAGAAATCGGAGGAAGGGATGACGAGAGGAAGGGAGGCGGAAGGAAGAAGAACGGAGGAAGAAGATGAACGGCGGAAGGGAGATAGAAGGAAGAAATCAGAGGAAGGGATGACGGGAGGAAGGGAGGTGGGAGGAAGAAGAAGAACGGCGGAAGGGAGATAGAAGGAAGAAGAACGGTGGAAGGGAGATTGGAAGGAAGAACGAGAGATTGGAGTAAGATACTACTGCATGAGACAAAAAATTGGGGATGGGGTCCCCCATTGTGACCCCACTGGTTCATAGCTCCAATCAAAAGCGTTTACCGATCAAAAAAATAAAAATAAAAATAAACTTTATTTATTAAAGTCAAATTCACATGTGCACATTCCTCTTGATATTAATTAATTAATTTCCCTCAAAAACTTAACTAGCTTTTCTAAATCAGTTGACTAAAATATCTATTTAGTTAACTGTTTCATTATCTCTCTTAACTCACACACTCTTTCTGTCAACTAGATTGACTATTCAATCTATCCAGTTGAATGACTAATCTAAATTGGTTAACTCTATCTCACATATAGTCCTTTGATCAATCTGTTGGTGCTCCAAATTGAACCAGACTAGTGAATCTTATAGACTAGCCACTTTCTAATGATCAGACTCAATGGGGGATTTGGCCAACTGAGAGGAAATGGAATTAGAACACATTTCCCCTACACTTCAAGCTTTGTAAGACCTAGGGGGTGACCTTTTAGCAACATCTAGAGATTCAAACACACACTTAATGGGATATTGCTTAACAGATAATGCTCTCACAGAATTATGCTGAGAAACCTAAAATATCATTCAACATTGACAAGATATTGAATGAATTCCATCAACCAACATGGAGAACATGGCATATATAAGTACTTACAAAACATAATTGAAATGGTTTATGATTTAAAGAATTGGTACCCAACTGAAAACATCAGAAGCATGATAATGGACCAGTGCCATGAAATGGGCTATAGAGTAATATAACTAGCCCTTCATCCTACAGTGTTAAACATGTTCTAAAGATCTTTGCAAATGTTATCACATTGTGACAACCAAACCACTGAAGCTTTATCTGATAATTCTTCTTATAAATCCACCTGAAACACAACACTCCTGTCACATTTGTTGAAGCAATTACACTATCCCATGAACAATAGGCAATAATAAATGCAGCTTGTGCTTCATTAAAGCAATTACGTCATTCATAGAACAAAAGACAACAACATATATAACTCAAATTCAATAAATATGCATGAAAAGACTCAAACAATTTTATTATTGAAGCCAAAAGAGTAGTACATCTTAGCCATGGAGACAATTATCAGCTAAAATAAATATGAAAGCATAATTCAGAACACACATTTAAGCTCAAAAATTGGAACCCAAAATCCTTACAAATGAGAAGAGAAATAAAAGATATAGGAAACCATAAGGCTCCAGGAATTGATTTGTTGATGACAGCCGTTGATCAACCAAAATGTAAATCCTCTCTCATCTTGTTTCATTTGCAATCAATTTTCCTCCAAAATTGCCTTTGCCTCAAGTTGTTGAGCAACTAAAAATTAACCCATGTGAGAATATCCATCATATTCATTCAGCTAGAAAATATCTTTATCCGGTGAAAATTTCATTTATACTCTTTTCTGCTATATTTGCATTTCATTTTATTCACTTTCCAGTAAATAAAATATTTTACACGGTGAACATTCTATTCACTGTAAAATATCCCCTCTATGCAATTTCACGTGTATGCCCAAAGTCTTAAATATTTCACCACAAAGATTTTATCAAACAAAACAATTTACCCAACACATTTAAAATACCTCCCCTTTTAAATATTTCATGGGCCCACCTCATCTACTCTCAATATTTCAAATATTTTTATTTGAAATACTTTTTATATTGAAGACATTTTAAAAGAAATGCCTAAGGCTTTAAAATATTTGCCATTTGAAAATCAAGAGGGGCCTCTCTTTAAAAAATTCATCAGGGACTTTATACTAAACCTATGTTGCTGTTCATAGGTTATATGATCAGGTGTAAGCTAAAATCAGAACTAAAAAGAGAATGTTTGAATGTTTTGGGAGTGACATTGGCGTCAAACAAGGCTGCCCTCTCTCGCCTACATTATTTGAGTTGTATATTGACAAATTAGAGGAATGGTTAGACAATTTTGGTGGAGAGGAGTTGAATTGACAAATTATGTAATAAAATTGTTGCTATATGCGGATGACCTTATTTTAATGGCAAAAAAAGCGCATGATTTGAGGGAGCACTTGAAAGCTCTTGAGTTATTTTGTGAAGAGGTTGGGATGTAGGTGAACACCAACAAAACTAAGGTTATGATATTTACCTTGAAAAGAAAGAAGGAAGTTTTAGAATTTGTCTTTGAAGGCAGCGCCTTGCAAGTGGTTAGCGATTATAAGTACCTTGGCCTTGATTTTCATTATAGGCTTAGTTGGGAGACATGTAGAGCAAAAATGATTCAAGGTGGCTGGAAAGCTTTATACTCTTTGCAAAACAGATGTAGGAGTGCTGAATTATGAGACTGGAAAATGAAGAAAACCCTCTTTGGGTTACTAGTGGTGCTGGTGGTTCTTTATGGGTGTGAAGTTTGGGGTGGCAATACCTCAACAATAAAGTGGAGACAAATTGAAAGACTACAAAAACATTTAATCACAAGTAGCTTCAAAATAAAATCGTCTGTTCCCTATGAGATGTGAAACTGGTAGATGGACGACACCTAAAGAAGAATGGGCTGATAGGATATGCAGGTTCTGTACTTTAGGGCTTGTAGAGACGGAATGGCATTACATCATAGAATGTCCAGCCTATTTGGATATCCGAGTCAATTATATCGAGATTCTAAATGTGGATACTTTAAACAGCTTATTTGAGGCAGAGAGTATATCGAAAAGTGCTGATTACTTGGTAAAAAGACATAGCAGAAGATCCAAAGTATATCGAAAAGTGCTGATTACTTGGTAAAAATACATAGCAGAAGATCCAATTTACAAAAGGAAAGGAAGGTTAAGTAACTGCTGGGCGGTGGTTTCTGTTTCGGATGTTGTTCCCTTTTTTTTTGTTGCTGATCTGTGGGTCTCATAGGCTGTTTGGCCTCGTGGACGCTAATAAAAAACCTTCATTCATTTATTTGCTGCCGGGCCCACCACCACATGCAGAATTCTCGCAAGATTTTAAAGGGTTTGCATTTTCCACCCGCGAGCCAGTGGGGAAGGGTGAAAATATTAAGACTTTATTTTGCACGGGCCCCACCATCCATTTCCCCTTTCTCGCCAATCCCGGGGGTATTAACCCGTGCTCATTTTCTGGCTGCGAACTGGCGGTGGACGGCGCAGATTATGCTGCATTTTCACTTCATCTTTCCTCCGTTGATTTTACTTTCCCCTGTTCTGTTGCCCTAATCTCCTTGTTGTTTGCTCTACAACCCTAACTTCTTTTGGCTCGAGCTCATCCTCTGCACTCATTCAATGGTGGCATCCTTCAATCCCTTCATGCTTCCATTCAAAACTGCATCTGCTATTTTTTATTGAAAATTTCGAGCTCTTTTATCTTCCTTCTCAGTTCATTTGCCTTACAATTTCTAGAGATTTATTAACATATTCCATCATTTTGAAAACACCCTGCTGCAAGGGCCGACCCCTTTCAGCCTTCCATTCAGATGGCAATGGCGTCCATAGTATTGACTTCTCTTTTCCTGCGCGTGCTTTGAAAGTTTATAAAGTCTTTTCAACATTCCATTCTGTCTAATATGCATTAGTGGCATCCACTAAGACCACATTTGTTGAGAATCTTTGTATAGGAGGCTGCGTGCCTGGTCTTTTCTGAAGTTGCGCGCCCTATTCACTCTGCCATTTCCTTTCGAGCTCCTTAATGTCACTTGCTTGATGCGTCCCTTCTCATGGCATTCTTTGAACGACGGTTGCTTTTGTTAAAAAGTTTCTAAAGCATTTTCAACAAAATCTGTTTTGGATGTATGCTGCCTTCGTAGCATTTCATGAAATCACAAATCTGATTTATTAATCCTTTGGTGGAGACGCGTACCCTGCATTTGTTCTCAATTTTCATTGTCCCTCAACCGAGCTATATTGTATAGATGCGTGCCCATCATCATGGTTTTCCATGAGATCACATCTGAAGAGCATTCTACCTTCAATACGCACTATTTATGTTGCACCAACAGTCTTGAGCTTTCTCATTTAGCTCGATGGGGCTTCTAATCATATACATTTTGTGTATTTGTTGTTTGTAGCGTACCATATCTCATGGCGCGAGTTAGTGAGCTAGAACATAGACCTCCCTTCAGCTGATGTAGCGCCCTTGTTTAGCATGAGCAGTGGCTCATTCATTTAATGTTGCTTGAAGGTTTCTAATGCCTTCTCAACAAATCTGCATTATACGTATATGGTCTGGAGCCTCTTTCATTCCTTTTGCTGCGCTTGCCTGAAGGTTTTCTAAAGTCTCTTAAAAGATCCATCTGTATGCATCGTTGGCGCCTAGAAGTTCCTCCTCTGTCATTCGCTTGAAAGTTTCAAAAGCCTTTTCTGCTTTGATGGATGCCTACCCCTTTAACTGCGATTATTTGAAAGTTTCTAAAACATTTTCAACAACCATTTTAGTGCATATTCTGCAATGAAGGCGTCCCATGCCAAATACATTTGCCTGAAAGTCACTGAAGACTCCTGGATGAATTCATTTCCTGCTTTAACATTGAAACATTATGCGTGATTGGGACGCATACCACCATTGCACATAATACTCCTTTACAATCAGCCACCGCTCTGCATTATGCTCAACTCACAATGTATTCAGCCTTTTTGCAGATGTATTGCCTCTCTGATTGTCAACTTCGCAAAATTTCTGCCATGTGTCATTACAAAGACATCACACCTTAAGCAGACTAGTAACTCAAGGGCTGCAAAGTTCCTAATCTTCAAGCCGTCCAGAGACCTTCTCATATCGATGTCTGGTTGCCACTACCTGGATTGTTCAGTGGCCGAAACAAACATTGCAAAGTGATGAAGAACAATGATTGTCGTTACAGTATGTTCCTCTGTAGAATCCCACTTTTGTGTGTTAACACATTTCCTGGGCCATAATTACGCTGAAGGCGTCCTACGCTTAGTATTTTGAAGGCATTTTTACCTCCTATGGTGTAGATTGCTCGACAGGCAATCGCCTGCGATGAAACTAATCACAACCGTTCATCATTTTTGGCCATTTTCTTGGCTGTTTACGCGCTTTTTTGCTGCTTTCCCCGCTGCCGTAGCTTTCCGCTCCAAACTTTTCGTCCCTGGTATTGGCCTTTCACTTCTCCACTTGCGTGACAGTTGAGAAGGAATTTGCAATTAATGTTTCCATAAATATCTGCGTCTACCATCTACCCTCACCGCCCTTGTTTGGTCTACAATATCTGCTCTGTAATATTGCAAGCCCTGCACATCTTCACTTGTCCTGATTTCATTGCGGTTTCACAAGAACCTGCGCAGGTTGTGATTCGTAGGTCTGGGCTTCCTACAAAATCTTTAGGTAAGTCGGTTCTAATGAAGCTTTCTATTAATTACACGTTGTCCACAGTTTGAAATATCTAGGTAGTTACTTCTCTGCACAGTTTCAAACCCAGATGCAAAATACTTCATAAATATACAGTTAGCAATAGACTCTGGTAGTGATTTTTGCAATAGGTTTACAATTTTTTTCCCATTCATAGACTCTGGTAGCGATTTCGACAATAGGTTTGCCTCCTCTTCAGGAGGTTTTGGCTTTGGGTATCCTTTTATAGGGTTTCTATTATTTTTGCTAGGAAAGATGGGTTTTTTTCCGATGAGTTTTCCCGATAACAACATTTGTAGTGTTTGCCAGTCAAGGTGTTGTGTTCTTTATATGGTATTATGCCTGTGGGATTTCTGCGATTGATGTGAAAAAGTTCAAGGAGGCAGGACATTGCACAGTCGAGGCTGCTGCTTACTCTCCCAAGAAAGAGCTTGTCCAGATCAAGGGTCTCAATGATGCCAAGGTCGATAAAATAATTGAAGCAAGTTCGGTTATCTGCAATCCTTTGAGGCCCTTTAATAAAGAATGAAAATGAGTCAACTGTACATGTATGACAGACTTTATTTAACTCGTAAAATGGTTTAAAACTGTTGTCACAGTATTCACTGTTATAAACATATCATGCAATGCACTGCAGCAATATCTGGGAGGTCTGATATAGTCTTAGGAATGCACAATATCATCCTCGATTGTTCATACTGAGTTTGTAAATGTCTGATTATGAATTTTGAGCAATAATCACTACACAACAGCTCTTCATCTTACCCAGAATGGTCTTCCTTTAAATCTGAAATGATATTTCTGAGTGTGCTCTATTATTCCAGTCAACGGTTGAATATTATGCCACTATTCCGGGTTATCAGATTTATGTTCATTTCTCTTAGAATTGTCAATAGTTCAATCATCTATATATTTTTTTTCCAAATTTCAGTATTTTTAGTTTAAATCCAGAAGCCCCACAAAACATCAATTCTGCAGCATGTAGTTAAAAGCTTTTTTTCCCTTTGTCTTTGCCAGTCTCAATTTTCAGCCTGATGTATTTTTGGTATAGTTTGATGCAGAATTAATTTGACTCACTTTAGTGTTGACACACAACACATACCCAGATTGGAATTGTTCAATAGGCAGTGCTATTTTGTGTAATTGCAGATGTTATCATCTATACCTTGAATTTAATGCAATATCTTTCAAGTTTTCCTATTTTTTACATATTTATACTTATATGTAGAAAAAGGATTCATTCATTAGATACAAGGCAATTAGAAGTGATTCAAAATTAATATATTATACATATTATAAATTTATAATTGATTCATATTATATGTTTTCATATTTTTGTTCATTTTTTAATATAAAATGAAATATATCAGGACTTTGTATCATCCTGCCCCTGTTTATTTCTTGATCATGTGTTCATTGATGTATATCTATGTTGTATCATTAAAGTGATTAAACATTACCAGAGCAAGTTACAACTGTTTACCACAGGTTGGGACTCTCTTTTCCTTGTCCTTGCCCTTGCCTGTGCACAATCATTGGGATGACTTGTAAACCAGCATTTTAGAATCACATGATTTGTAAATTATCGTTTTTTTTCATGTCAAAAACAAGAATGTTTCTAGCTTTTGTTCAACGAATATTAAATATTGTTCTTTTCTTATTGTATTTTTTTCTTTATTTGTTGAGCTAATATTAATAGTAAAGAAATCAAGCTTTTCATTTTCCTACTTGCCTTTTGCAGCATACACAAAAAGGGTTAAAATGCTTGTATGTGATGAAAGGAGAACTACTATACTTGTATTATAGAATTGCATGATTTCTAAATCACTCTATTATGTTGATTGCTTGTCAAAAGCAAAAATATCTGTAGATATTTATCACCTACAGTAGCTTGACAATTCTGTCTTTTTATGTATGAAATGGCTATTCATGTCACTTTGTTTTTTTTAGGTATTGTTTCTTCTGCATTCATAATTTTGAATTTTACTGGAAGTTGCTTGTATAGTTCAGTTGTTACATCATTTGTTTTACAACATAGTGGCATGCAGATTAAAGTCAGTTTAGATTGGGACCCTCTGAATTTCAGTTCTGTTAGTTGTTGATTTCTCATTCAGAAAAAATTATTTGTACGCCAGTAGGTATTCAAGACAATGATGGAATTGCAAGGCTCGGTAGATAAGAAAGGAAGGAATTTATTCATGAGAAACATGAAGAAGCTATCCAAACTTTTCACGATGGAACCTGCTGTTAGTCTGCTCAATGTTGCTGTAAGATTATCAGGCTATTCTTTTGTTTCTTCCTTTAGGCTGTTGAAGTTACTAGGTCATTAATATGCGTTGTAGAATGGATGATATACTTGGTGAAATAAAGAAATTGTTTTCTTCATGCTAGACTGATAAATCTTTTATCATTTAATTTTTTTATCTGGTGGTTTACTGTTTAAAGTGTGCATTGTTCTCAAACTGGTTCTCAGAACCTTATTTATCCTATACATGCCAAAGAACAGCCTTTCTCATGCTGGGGATGAGTCGTTGCTTGCATCTATTATATTGAGATTTTGTGTTTTTTGTATTTCATTTTATGTTGAATTAATAAATAATAAATTTGAATTTCCTCAGAATCTTTTAACCAGGTTTTTATTTTTTACTTAAGAGAACAAAAAGAGGTGTGTTTTCTATTTCAATCTTAATGTTTGTTCATATATGAGATTCTTCTTGAAAGCTGCAGAATCTATTGATCTGAGAAGAACATAGGTCATCCTTGTTGGGTCTCGAATTGAACTGAATTTAGTAATTTATCCAATTGACCTGGTTTTCTGGCTTGAATGCTTAAAGGTAGAGTATTCAAATATTGCTCTTTTCATATTGAATGAATAGATGCAAATATTGCTCTTTTCATTTTGTGATTAAATTGCTTAAGTGATAATTGGTATATTAAATGTCCAGTTCATATCTTTTATTTCTGTCTACTGTTGCATGCCAAAGTCTATGTCTGTGGTTTGCTAATGCATTATGATATTACATGTTGCATCTGAATTACAATCGTCTTGGAAGGAGCTAAGTACATCTCAAGGATAACATAACCTATTCAAACAAGACAGAAAAAATGAACTAGTGGCATACTATTTAAGGTGATTACCTAGTACCCACTCTTTATTAAAAATATATCAGCAGTCGAATGAAAGGATCACAATTTTCAATCTCACCGACATGAACTTTCCAAAAACACTAGTAGAATCATACTAACCAGTATATTATCTAATGCCTCTGATATATAGAGGTTAAAAGCATTTAAAAAGCTAGGCATCTAAATGAGTTAGTTGTATGAGATAAAGATTTACAAATGTTAGTTTGTGATTTAAAAAGCTAGGCATCTTAGAGTTGCTTGTGTTAGACCTTATCATTCCAATTCATGTTAATTTCCTTTTCTTTCATCCATAATTACATTTATATATGATGGCATGTTTGTTTGTCTTTCATATATGTAAATTCATGAGCACATGATGTCCTGTAAGCTAGCTTGACAGACTCGTTGCATGTTTCAAAGCAGATGATTACTGAGCACAATGTCCTCCATAAAACAACATCTTAGGGCCTTTTCACTGATAGTATTTGACCATATTAGAGCTAACTATACCATGGCATTTTCTATCATATGTGCCAAGCTGTGATGTTTTAAACTTGAACTCTTGACTATGCTGGGTTATATTTCAACTGACACCCACTTGTGAATTCAGTGAGAGCTCTTCTTAAACATCCGCCACCCACCTGTTCATTTTTTTATTTAAATGGTTAAAGTTTTGCTTGCAGACATATAATTTCTACAGTCTATATTATTAGTATGAATTATTTTTACATTTGATACTGTGAATTTTTGTTCTCGACATTTAAGATCAAATTCTATGATTCATCAGCATTCATTTATCTTGGCTTACTTTCGACTTTCTAATGATAAATCATAAAATTTGATCTGAAACATTGAAAAAAAAAATCACAAAATCAAATTAAAAAATAACTCAAAACTATAATTTTATTGTGGTTTGAACATAGTGAGCTCTGCTTAATTGTCTGCCGGTTCACTGGTTTCAAAAGAGTTTATAAGTTTTTTTTTATAACGTAAATTTATAGGACTTCCTCCTGCTCAAGGTACAATTTACCAGTCTTTTATTACATCACACACACATGAAGGTAATAAATACTAATCTATTGAAAATATAAAAATCTGCAAAATCCCAGTCAATACAGTGGATGTCAGATCTTTTTCTCCTAATTCAATAAAACGTTCTTACTACTTGGTTTAAAGCAACTAACCCAGGTCTACTATTTAATAAACCCTGGAGTTAAATCATATGAGCAGATGCTCAAACCAAAACATGGAGAATTGTTGCTAGATTTTTTTTACCATTTGTGGAGTAGATAAATTAATTTCAACAGATTTCTTTGACCATTAAAGCATAAAAACATGGTGGTTGAGCTACCAACTGAGCTTCACAGAACAAGGAATATAAACATTTTGAGTCACTATCGGTTGCATCAGTTTGCAAGGCTATGTAACTTTCACTCGTGAAAAATCAGCTGGTGATGTGGAAGTTTGTAAGGTTAGTTGAGATTTCTTTTTGGGTGGGCATATTTTAAGCGTAGTGTCTATGCAGTTAGCAAAATGCTCGTTTGACTGTATTTATTAATTAAAGGAATATAAAAAACGCATTCAATTTTTATTTTCAATTAATTAATAAATACAGTCAAATGTGCATTCTGCTCATAGACGTTGCTTATTTTGAGTAGGGAGGCCATGCATATTTTTCATTACAATCCTCCTTTGCTATGCTTTTAGCAGTGACAGTTAGCATCTGCTCTGTTTTTGACAAGTAATGATATCTGGATTATGATTGATATAATGTCCATACATTAATTAGTGTATTAATAAAAAAGTATAATTAATAGCTTAGATTCATGAGTGAAATTAAACTTTGTTCTTGTTCATTCAATCTTTGATTCTTTGTTAAACTACTACCCTAAATTTTAGTTCTACTTGTTTTATTTAAGTTCCCTTCATTCTTTTTCTAACATACATTTAATTAATTCCTCAATATTAGGTGCCAATCTAAAGTACTTCTCACATACATTCATTTTTGTTTATTTTGTTTTAAAACAAGTTATTTTTGTGAAGCACAATTCCATGGACTGCTTTTGAACATGGCAGGTAAAACACAAGTTGAAGTGAGTAAGGGATTGTAGATGGAACAGAGTCATAATAGTGAGATCAACTATAATATGACAATTCATAGATGGCTCATGGCAATATCAGGGTATCTTTGCCTGATAGAGCAGAAAAAAAGACATGAAGCAGTCAAAATGTCTATGGCAGAGTCACGCAGGTAAGCTCGTAGGTGACAAAGATGTTATGGAAATTAATAAAGTCTACAAAATAGATCATTTTCAACTTCTATGCTGATTTGCTATAAAATTGTTATGCACTCTGTTAAAACAGGAATAATAAATAAGTATTTTACCTATTAATCTTCTGTATAAATTATTGATTAATAATTAAGTATTTTACCTATTAATCTTCTGTATAAGTTATAGATTAATGTACTAAATCAGCTGCTTAACCTTTGTACGGAAAAGGGATTTGTTGAAAAGGCTTCAGAAACTTTCAAGAAAATGCAATTGGCAGGGTGTACAGCCAGACTCTGCAACCTTTGCCAGCATCCTCCTTGACTGTGGCAAAATGGGAGATTTTGAACAGGGTATCGACATCCACCAAAGCATAATGGAAACAACATAGACAAGGCATGTGAACTATTTGACAAAATGCCTCAAAATAATTTGATCTCATGGAATGCCATCATTGCTGGGTGTACACAAAGGGGATTTGTTTTAAAGGCTTCAGAAACTTTCAAAAAAATGCAATTGGCAGGTGTACAGCCAGACTGTGCAACCTGCACCAGCATCCTCCTTGCCTGTGCCAAAATGGGAGCTTTGGAACAGGGTATGGACAACAATGTTACGGATTAGCAGTCCCCCAAAACTCAAGGTAACTATTGAGAGAATGTGGGACAAGATACTTCATGGCCACATACTTGATTTTCAGACTTCATTTTTTCTAGAAATTAACCAAAAAAACTATTTCTACTTTACAGCTGTAAATCAGTTTTCCCATTTAAAAAAAAAAAAAAATAACACAAAATTCACTATATTGTCTTCGGCGTACCCATTGCACCCCAAGGTGCGATTTCTAGTATTAACATGATCAATAAGAGCATGCCGGGTCCCCAAGTGGACCCGGCTAATTTTTTTTTTTGTCTTCAAACAACTTTTCTCCTTGAATTGATCAAACACAACTTCTGAATGAATCTAGTGCGAAAATTCAAACTCGGTTGTCATTGAAATTTGTTTTCTGGCACATTTTAAAAATGGTGAAAACTGGCCAAGTTGGCTCTAGAATTGGTCTGGAAAACTAGGAAAACGGCCTCCTTGAACAATGAAAACTTGCAAGCATGTAGAAATTTGGTCCAAGAATGCAATGCAACAAACGGTTTGGAAAAAGAGATCCTGAGGTGAAAGATATTCACTGTCAAAGTTGCCTACTTGAACTTTCTGCAACAATCAACTATTCTGAACCAATTAAAACTCACCCAATTGCCATTTCGCAAAAATAGCGAATCAACTCCTGGCGAGCTGCCATTGGAAACACTAGCTCATCTTGGTACATAGAACACGTGTGCAAGACGAATTAGCTTCAGTCATAGTTGAACAAAAGATATTGAAGGTCAAAGTTGACCTCTCAAAAAACTGTCAGAAATGCAGGTGCAAAACTGAAGAAATTGCATTTGGTTTTGACCTGTTAAAAATAGCAAATGAGATCATGAGGCTCTGAAAACTGACATGGGAGCACATTTTGGTATGGAGAATGTAGAACAACAATCATTTTTACTTGATAGTCATCTGGTAGTAAAATGCAAGCTCAAACAAGAAGCTACTTTGCAGAAATGAAGGTTTGCAAACAGCAGAAAAGTGCCAAAACCCTCCAGATTCACTTTTCGAGACCCTCACAAAACTCATCGTGGGAAGCTGAAAATTGGCATGCCTGCTCACATAGGACACATGAGTGACTGCGCAAGGGGGTTTTGCACTAAAATCAACAGGCTTCAAAATATGACCCTCCAAAGTAGGTCACTTAGGCAGATTCATCAAGTGCACCTTTGAAAGTGCATAGGCAATTTTTTTGAAATGGACACTTCAAATTTGCAAAATTTGAGAGTGCCAACACAATCAGCCTAGTTGACTGATCAAGCTAAATCCTCTCAACAACTTTCAACCGTCAATCTTCATTCAACATTGCTTAATCTTGATCGTCCATCTAAAATCCTGAAATCTATATAACAACCTCATTTCTTCTCAAAAACAATCAAAGAATCAACATCATTCGAACAAATAAGTAATGTAGGAATCCATAACCAATCCTTGAATCTTCAACACATATCTTCGATCAACACGCACATTCTTCAAGCTTTCACACCGCAACTATGGAGGCTTCGCATTGATACAAACAACCACATCTTTGCGAACACACTTTGACACGAGATGGGCAACGATTTAGTGTAGTTAATTCAATTGTTCTTGTGTTATTTCATTTACATTTTCGTGAATTCAGTGTTCTTAATCGTTCATTTCGTGAGTGAAGGAATGAATCTAGATTATTGTTTTGAATTAAATTAGCTTCTTTTCAGTTCAATTATCTTGTTTACACTCACAAATTTTCCCCCACGCATTAATATTGACATGACATCCTCCACATGCAATGAGTTGAATAATATTCTATTAAGGAAATAATTTCTTAAGAAGGAAGAAGATAATGGTAACTTGTATCTACATTATCGTGTTCTTGTAGGTAGCATTAAAGGTTAGGAAGTCAACTCCCTAAATGTTAATTGTTATAATGTTGTACATGCATATAAGCATAAATTCTCAAATGAGAAACATATTAATATGAAAAATGTAAAGAGGCACATAGATCCATTTCTCTAAATTTGCCTATACATTATAATATGGGGATCTAGAGATATTTTCAAACACAAGGCAAAGTGTTTGATAAATTCAATATGGGAGATAGAATTGATTTATGTATTTAGAAATTAAATCTTATTTTGAAAGGACTTGAAATACATATTGTGAATGTTGAAAAGGATAAGAGAGTTCGGTTTCTATATTTCATAAATTTGCATGCTACAATGGGATACAAAGTGGTGTTATTTGATATAATTTAGGATTTAATGGGAGCAAACATAGTTACAAAGAAGTAGACAAATGATACAACTAGAGGCCTCACAATGGAAGGTGATAAGAAAGGAAATATCATTTCTAAATATTCTATATTTCTTAAATAATATTAGTATGGTGTTTAGCCACTTGTTCCTAGGATCATAGTGAGACAAATGAGCTCAAAAAATCATGTTTGGAATTAAGTTCTAAACATGACCATCACCCTTGGATGCATAAGGAAGAAATGGTAGAAGATGAAACACTATAGAAAAATCTTTTAACTCCTTGCATTATAGATTGTAAGTTAATCTTTACAACAATATGCACACTTGGGGTCAAATTTACAAATCTAGACACATATTGGAAAATGTTTGAAGGTATCAATTCCATCTCAAGTCATTGTTGAATTCCTTGTAGTATATTAAGATAAAAGAAAATCAAGTACATATAAAAGATTTTTAGGAGGTGTAGATGTTATTTAGTGAGGTGAAGATCACAAAACTTTGAACACTTCTCGAAGAATGCACTAGATGCTATAGATTTATGTCAGTAATAATACTCATAGTAAGAGTGCTACTATATAAGTTTGTATTATTAATGGGATGGAATTTGGTATTAGGAAAATCCATAGTATTTGAGGAAAGAAGAGCATGGAAAATATAGGTAGTGGTAAGTATGAGGAAACAACTTGCATAAAATTGTAATAAGTGGTATGATTGAAGACTTTGAGTGCTTCCTAATAATTTCATATTGAGCCCATACCTATAATGCAATCTACTTTGCAACAAATCCTCCTAAGGGCTTAGATATCCAATTTGCATATAAGGAAGTTTCCAAGAGGAATTTTATAGTTATGTTCAAAAAAAGGTACAATCATGTATTAAGAAAACCTTTTAGTTACATGGGATGGATCACAAATCAAGATTTTATAAGATTCAAAATATTTTGACCAAAAATTATGAAGTCTTCAAAGAAGCTAAGGATCTTGATGTCCTAAATAATGAATAAGATAAATTCTTCATGAAAGCTTATATTACTACAAAAGAAATTTATATAGAAGTACAAGATGTTCCTATAGTGGTCAATCAATAATGGCTACATATCCACATTGAATTTTTTTCTAATAATAGAAAAACTAAATGTGAAAATGTATGAGATTGTTAGTAAACCAACGATTTATGTATGGAGAATCAAAGGAGGTTATGGTAATGATTTCCTCACTACTCATTAGGAAGTTTCAAGTAAAATATTTTTAATTGTATTGAAAATAAAGAGGGTGGTAGAAGTTTATTCAAGTGCAATACCTTTAGCTTCCAATTATATCATAGAAGTACAACGAAAAGCATGGTGGTGAGAAAATTTGGCATAAAGCAACCCAAGGAAAGATTAAGAGTTGTAGGATAGAGGAAGTGGCCGTGTGAGTATAACTATAGAGGCTCCATAGAAGACTATGGGTAAACTAGCATAGCTATTTGAGAGTGAGAAAGTGGATGCATTTTACAAAGAGAAGAAAAATGTTTCAAAGAAACCACATGAACTAATTTTCGTACAAGTCATTCAATAAGAAATTTTAGGGAGGGAAAATTGTAATTTCCCAAGCTCAAGCAGCAAGTCAAGTGCATATGGTAGCTGGTGAGGGACCAGGTAAAAGTGAATTGTTCCCACAGGGGTGGTTAAATTGTAATGTTTGTGTTAATTTTGAGCATACTACGAATATAGTAGTATATGGAAGTGCAAGATAGGGTTGCAGGGTTTCAAATTTTTGGAATATGGGTAGCAATAATTTTGTAGAGGGGATAAATCAGCTTTTTGTAAGTTTTTTGGACAACTGAGTAGAAAAATGTCTTTTATATTTCTTCAGCTATAAAGTTGATATACTTGACATCCTTGGAAACTATGTGATTATCTATTATAAGCTATTAATATAAATACAGCCTTTTGACTGAAAAAAAAAAAAACTTTTTCAATAAAATTCCATGATGGCCTTAAGGGAAATTTCTCATTTCTTTTGGGGTTTAGGTTTTAAATAAAACAGGGAAATAACTTTATAATATTTAAGTGTGTTGTGAGTTCCCAAGTTATGGATCCATGAGGGGCCGACTTAAACATCACACACTAACGACTTAGGTGGTTGTGGGTCCCTCTTTTAACTCAGCCAACATTAACCTTTGCACTTAGCGTTTGCTGTGTGCGTGCCTTGGTTAATTCTTCTTTCGTTGCCGTTTCCACTGTTTACGGAAATGCTATGCACGTGAACTGAAAATAAGATATTAAAATGGAAATTAATATATAAAAAATAATATAATATTAAAGTGGAGAATAATATAATACTAATTATTTTAATAATCAATACAAGTATCAAGATATTAAAATGGAAATTAATATATAAAAATAATATAATATTAAAGTGGAGAATAATATAATACTAGTTATTTTAATAATCAATACAAGTGTTAAGTTTAAATGTTAATAAGATTTAAAAATTATAATTAAATAATAATGTATTTATTGATTTGTCAATGTGAAGTAAATGAAATAATTATATTTAAAAAATATCACGTAAAGATATTAAATGAAAGTAAAAAATTAATTATGATTATAGTTCACAATAAAATTAATAAAATAACTTTAAACATGTAAAAATAAAATAATTATTTCTTATATAGATTGAAAAAAAAACAATGTAAATAAAATAATTATTAAATAAATAAATAAAATTTAGATAAAAATAAAGTGAACAATACATATAAAATAAATTTAGAATAACTAAAGATTATAATTTTGGAAATCTTCTAGATAATGTATTTAAGATATCTATACTAATTATTTGTCATTTTTGTGAATTTAGCTTTATTATTTATTATTTATACTTTAAAATTGATTATTTCCTTAGATGACTATAAAGATATTTAATAAAAATTAAAAATAAAGAAAAGTAAGTAGATACCAAATTTTAAAACTAGCTTATAATTCTTCGAATATCAATTTTAAAATTAAATATGGTTATATTTGAAAAATTGTTAAACTCAGCGTATTATTTAGCAATCAAATAATTAATCAAACAAAATAAAAAATAAAATTTGAAAAATAGATAATGATTTTATGAAATGAAAAAAAAAAGTAGAAATTAAAATTATTATTATTATTATTATTTTTAAAGTTATATATATATATATATATATAAAAGTAAAAATGAGAAATTTTAAACA
Source organism: Sequoia sempervirens (assembly GCA_007258455.2). NCBI lineage: Eukaryota > Viridiplantae > Streptophyta > Pinopsida > Cupressales > Cupressaceae > Sequoia > Sequoia sempervirens. The sequence continues at coordinate 7,137,471 of VDFB02000015.1, read as the reverse complement.
AGAGACATGTTGTGTCAAGTTTCTTAAATGAGTTGTTAATTTAAATTATATTTGGAATTGAAGCCAAATAGCAATAGATATGCAATTATATATTGTAAAGTTAAATACCAATTCATTTAGGAAAAATAAGAAAGTGTAAGGTAACATAAAACATTATAGAGTTACATAAGAATAAATAATATTAGGAAAGATGCATCTTTCTCCATTAGCAATTAGAGTTTACTCTTTAGAAGAGATGTCAATGTAGGGGCCATTAAGTTACTTTCAAAGGAGAATATTTTTCTTTATTAAAAAATGGAGTCTATTTTAATTTTATCTTTCCAATTCAATATTATTAAATAAACTAAAATGGTAAGATCTAGAAAATAGACAATAAGAAATAGAAATTTTATGTTCTAACCTTGTCCCTAGCTTTGACAAAACTAATTAATTTAAATTTTCTAAAAAATGAAAGTTGAGACTTCAATATTTAAAAACCCTATTATTATGCTTTGCCTATTAAAATAACTATTATTATGCATTTCCTATAAATTTCATAATAGTATGCTAAAAAATAGATTTAAAAGGAACCACGCTATTTACATGCAAATGATTTTTTTGTGATATTTGAAACTTTGATATTGACTATATCCCCTTTAATATTTTAGAGTTCAATAAGATAATTAGTGGGTAACTTGTTTTGAACTTCATTTGGTGTTAGTATTATAAATACCTTTATAAAAGGTAAAAGACTATGGGTATTTTTTTACATTGTTATTAAAAAGATAATGAATTGGTGTATGATAAGGTTATCTCATAGAAGCATATCTTACAATTAACATTTCCATAGGATTCATCTTATAAGATAGTCAAAGGAAATGCATACAACTAGGCATGAATCAACTTAGATTGATTCAATATTCAATTATGGGGTAATTTTTTAAAAAATATTAAATGCTAATCTAAGAAAGTAGATGTGAGGGATATGCCACTTTACTATAGAAAAAAGATAAGGATGGTTCATGTTGAATTCGATGTGTCTAGTTATTGAATCTAGTTCCTCTCCATCTATAATTTTCCTTGAAATCAAAATAACTAATGAATTTTGTTGGGGTGAAATTTGGTAATCTAGATCTTTTCTATTGGCACAAGTTTGTCTTGTGAGATATGGATCTAATTTGGTGAATTTCACTAATTTTGTTTTTGACTTTCCTTAAATCTTACTTCTCTTTGATTATTAATGGTAGCTGGTGTTTAAAAAATATCTTGGATAAATTGTTAGATCACAAGGGCCTTGTTCATGTAGGGTGACCCACTTGAAATGTCAACTTTATAGTCATTAAATTGATGGATGATAACACTCATTAGTCATGCAGATCCTTTAGAATGATGTGATGTGGAATTATATTCTTTTAAATGTTTCAATTAAAGTTTTCCTAATATTCTATTTCTCTTAAATTTAAATGATACATAAATTCACATTAAATTCTTTTGAATACAAGAAAATAGCAATAAATCACACAAAACTTGCATGGAGTCAACTCATGACACTAATAAAATGGGCAAGAGAGAAAATTTTGAATTTTAGGGGTAAATTTGTGGATGCAAGAGCAATATGAAAAATATGATACTCTAAAAATCAAAATGTAAATTCACTTTGTCCTAATTCTTGTCAATTCTCATTTAATTTTGGGTCTATTTTTAGGGAATGTCTTAGTGCAATTAAATAGTGACATGTGAGACACTCTTACCATAAATTTGACTCATTCTCTAAAACCTATTTTCACTTATTTAATCTTTTCCTTCATACATTTGCACAAATTTTATTTATCCCTACCCTATATATACCTATTTCCACACATATGCCCCATTATTACCCATTATTCCTAAACATGCACCCTCTAGTGTGGATCCCATTGAAAATTCAAAAATTGTTAACTCACATCTTTTTGCACTAACTGTTGAGAGTTGACTAGGTACATGTTCGTGTGATACTTTATTATATCTTGATAATTCTAAATGTAATTTAAATTAGCAACTCATTTAAGAAACTTGACACAATATGTCTCTTGTTTAATTTTTCTTATTTTTACTTAAAATATTATATAATTTTATAAATTCTTAAAGTAGTTGTATGTATGTATATACATACATACAGCTACTTTAAAAAAAAAAACATTTTTTTAACAATTTCAATTGTTAAATTTTTTAGATTTTTTTCATAAAATCATATCATCTATTTTTCAAAATTTATTTTTTGTTTGGTTGATTATTTGATTGCTAAATAATAAACAACATTTATATGTCTTTCTAGGAGTTTAACAAATTTTCAAATATAATTATATTTAATTTTTATGTTTCTATATTGACATTTAAAGAATTATAGACTAGTTTTTTAAATTTGATATCTACTTAGCTTTTTTATTTCTTATTTGATTAAATATTTTAACAATCATTTAAGAAAATAGTCAATTGTAAAATAAAAACAAAAAATGAAGAGTTATTTTATATTTTATATATTTTTAACTATATATGTGAACTGTACCATAATTATTTTTCACCTTCACTTAATATCCTTATTTAATCATTTGTTAAATATAATTATTTTATTTATTTTAATTTGACAAATCAATAAATACATTATTATTTAATTATAATTTTTAAGACTTGATTAACATTTAAATTTAACACTTTGATTGATTATTAAAATAGCTACTATTATATTATTCTCCACTTTAATATTATATTAATTTTTTATATATTGATTTTCATTTTAATGCCTTAAAATCTTGAAAATCTTTTCCAAAATAAATAATGCCAGGTGTAAAGATTTGAAACAAGTCAAAAGCCAAATTAGTGAAATTCACCAAATTAGATCCATAGTTCACAAGACAAACTTGTGCCAATAGAAAATATCTAGATTACCAAATTTCACCCCAACAAAATTCATTAGTTATTTTGATTTCAAGGAAAAGTATAGATGGAGAGGAACTAGATTCAATAACTAGTTATTTTATTTTATTTACATTGTTATTTTTTTATCTATATAAGAAAGAATTATTTTATTTTTACATGTTTAAATTTATTGTATTAATTTTATTGTGAATTATAGTCATAATTAATTTTTTACCTTCCCTTAATATCTTTACTTGATATTTTTTAAATATAATTATTTCATTCACTTCACATTGAAAAATCAATAATTACATTATTATTTAATTATAATTTTAAAATCTGATTAACATTTAAACTTAACACTTGTATTGATTATTAGAATAGCTAATATTATATTATTCTCCACTTTAATATTATATTATTTTATATATATTAATTTCCATTTTAATATCTTATACTCTTTAACTGCTTTTTGACAATAAATAATGTCAGCAGTGTACTGACAAGCTGCCAAGCACCTAGTACACGTGCACAACATTTCCGTAAACAGTGGAAACGACCACAACAAACGCTAACTGCAAAGGTTAATGCTGACCGAGTTAAATAAGGACCCACAACCACCTTAGCCGTTAGTGTGTGATGTTTAAGCCAACCCATCCATGAGTGTCATGATGTAGTATATCTTATAACTTTAAAATAGCATTGTAAAAAAGGTTTGTGTGCATGTTTATTTTAGAGGGAAAGGAAAGAATTTAAAAGTCACCTATTGAATGAAAGCTTGGGATTGAGAATGGTATGCTTGTTTACCCATTAATTCTACTTGAAAATATTGGGCACCCTATTCATCTATCATTAGATATGGTAGGACAAAAGCCCCTTAATTTTCATAGGTAGTTATTGGATGAAAACCCTTGAACTAGTTACAAGAAATTTTCACATAGGGATTGTAATTGAGCTTCACTAGTTTGATGTTTGGGTGGCTCCTACAATACCAACTTGTCTAAGTTAGAGGCATCTCTCTTAGTTCTTAGAGTTTGTAATTCTAAGGTGACTCTTGTAGCACCATTGGCTATAGATTCATTATATTTTCTAATAATAATAATGCTTGTATTGTTTTAAAATTTTACTAAATTGAATTGATTGTAAGTGCAATTTTTTTTGTAGTAAGAGGAGTAAATAGTTATTACAAATTGTTGTGTCATTAATTTTTCAAGGGTTTATCATTCATTTATACATATGTTAAGAAGTATATTATTTGTTGTAATAGATCTTGTTTGAAATAATATTTCATCATTGGTATCCCATGGATTTAACTCAATTAAAAACATGTAGTATCCCTAATAAGAGAAATTACACTTAATCTAATTGAGACAATTTTTTCTATGAACCCATCCTCTTTTTATTTCCATCCCCAAGATGTATTTAAAAGCATCTAATTATTTCATATTGAATGTAGTAGAAAGTTGAGTTAAAATTTTCCTAATCATATCCTTGTTTTTTCTAAATAACATGTCATCAATATACAATACAATGATTTGTAGTTGATCATCAACCAATTTTAAATAAACACAATGATCTTCCTCAATTCTGATTAAAAATCAAGTTGTAATGCAAAGGAATCAAACTTCTAGTTCGATAATTAGTTTTTAAATGTGGTTTATGCATATAGTGAATATCTATGGAACCAAATAGATGTAAGTGAACAACCAAATATTTCTCAGCTCTAGTGCTACTATAAGGACAATGAACTCTATTTTGTTTACCAAATACATTGTTCTCAAATAAATTAAACCTAGTAGTTTAATATTAAAAATCATCCACCATATTTTTATTAATTGTGTTCTAAATACCTTTTTCACTAATGTGGCTCATTCTTTAGTACCATAATATATGCGAGTTTTTAGAATTTTAGTTACATGCATAATATTATAAAATGTTGAAGAATTAATTTAAAAATATATATATATACCAAATGCTCTTAACTTGCACCAAAATCCTCCTCCCAACTTGAAACCATTCTTATCAAAAGTAAAATGCATGTTAGTGGCATTCATCTTAGAAATGGCAATCAAATTTCTTGTGAGTTGTAGAATGTGCAACACACCAATAAGAAGTTTTACTCTCCCATAATTGAATAACAACTTACGTTGTCCAACTATATTAAGATTGGTGTTAACACCAAGATATACCTCTCCACTATTGCATGCCCTATATTACATAAACCACTTCTTATAAGGACTCATATTATAGGAATCAACCATGAATGATCGATTTCTACTAATTTTAGTAAATATAATTAATGTGTCAATATATCATCATTCATCATATAACTTTTTATAATAAGAATCATTAGAGTTATTCAATTTTTATCCTTCTTTACATGGTCTCACTTATTGTATTTTTGACATCTCATTGTACTCTTCCTAAAGATTTTATAAATCAATTTGAACTTAGATCTATCCTTATAATTATTTTTATCCCTTTTGTGTCACCTTTTCCTTTAAGCCTTCCCCAAAGATGCAAGACATCTTTGGAATCACCACTTAGGGATTTTATCCTCATATCTTCATAGTGAAAATTTACAACAAATATATCCATCTTAGAATCTATAGTAGAACCACTCAAAGTAATTATTAGATTCTCCTAAGATTTGGGAAAAGAAGAGAGTAAAAAAATATTTATTATCTTCTAGTTTAATATCAATAGAACCTAGTTGACTAAAGATTAAATCAAATATATTAAATGATGCTTTGTAACCAAGTCTTCCTCCATTTTCGAGTAAAGCTTCATTTTGAAATATAGCTTATAAAAATACACTTCATTTGATGTGTTCTTCTAATCTCTTTCACAAACTAAATATATATAGCAGTCTCATTTGTAACATTTAAGAGAATATAACTAAATAGACACAACCTTACTATAACTCAAATTTTCTTATCTAGAATTACATATTCTTCGACCAAAACATTTGTATATTTGTTCTTATTTATTACCACTCTCCATTGGTCCTTCTCTTCCAATAGATTTTATATTTTTAAATTTCACAACTTAAATCCTAAAACATTATTTTTTTAATTTCTAAATAAATTTTCTATACATGGCTTTAATTATAAATATATCTATAAAACCTACTAAACTAAATACTCAGTGAGAAAAAAAACTCACAATTTACTTCAAAAAATATACCCCTCTTCAATCAAAATCATAGGCTCTAATATCAAAACTTAAGAAACTAGTGAACAATCATGGTAAAAGTATAAGCATGAAGTGCTCAAATTCAATTATCCAAAATAGATAAACATGGAATTAACCTTTAAATTTAATTTGTAACATGAGTGTATGATAATAAATTAAAATCAACAAATACACATAAAATGTCCTATATATGTGAAAAAAAATAATTTAAAAATAAACCACCAAAGAGAGCACAAGTTTCTAATTAATCTCAAATAAGTGAGTACATCAACACTTTAGCTTATCCCTTCAATATAATAACATTCATATAGATTAAAATTGCTAACCTACACAATACCTCTTCTAGAACAAACCCTAAATATATAGACTTATGAAGGTCCATAAGACTACCATAACATAATTCCATGGGCTTAAATATAGCCCCAAAATACCATGGCAAAAAATTCTCATAACTTACTACATGAGAGTGGTATCCAACATAGAAAGTAACTCCAATAAAAAAACATCTTTGACCAAAGTGATCATAATCGATAATAGTAACTCCTACTGGTGTTCCAAATCAAGTAGTCCAATGAATCCTAAAGAATTAGCCAATTTCTTATACTCAAACTCAAAGAGGGAATTGGCCAACTAACAAGATTCAGTCAAAGACAAATCTTCTATGCTTCTAGCTCTAGACCAAGGTGGGTCGACCTTACAATGCCTAAAGACTTTAATGCAACTATGCACATACATTGATTTTTATAGTAGATAACTCCCAATGAAAATAAACCAAGGAAAGCATTGACAACCTCAAATATGGTTGCATTCTTGGTATTTCAACACTCACTCAACAATTGGGAGGCAAAATTCAACACTAAACCTCAACCAAACAACAAGGATTTAAAATGATTTTGAATTTAAATTTGTTTATGAGATGCATTAAGCCGAATAATAGATTAGTGCTTAATCTTGGGCCATGGAGTCAAATGCATAAAGACAATTCATTAGCAAATAAATCTCAACCAGTGGATTCATAATTGTTAATGCCTTACACCAACAGATTCACTCCTGTTGTCAGTCAAATTCTTCTTACCAAATTCACCCTACACACTTAACATCATTGTTATCTAATCAAAGTAATTTAACTACTTCCTTGAAATAGAACCATGAACACATAACATAATCTCATGAAATTGAGATGACAAATTCAAACATACTTTGTATTATTAAATTCATATGACTAAAAATGTACAAAGTTGGAGACAATTTGATGACATTTATGAATTGCTTGCATAAACTGGTTGATATTTACTTATGAAATTAGCAATTAAAGCTTACAAACTCAGCTCTTGACTCAGATTTAACATTCCTCTATCTACCCAACCCATACAAGAATTCAAAACCCCTTACAAATGAGAAGAGAAAGAGAATAAAAAGAAATAGAAGAGCAAGAAAATCCATCTAATGATGACTCTTGGCACCTTCTTTCTTCAATCTGGAAACAAGAAGATGAGAAAAGCCTTTCTCATCTCTCCTCAATTGCAACAAACTTTGCCTCTGCATTTTTCCATTGCTTCAAGTTGTTCAGCAACAAAAAATTTCCCCATGTGGAAAATTTCACTCCATTTACTCTGCAACTGAAAAATATCTTTGCCCATGAAAACTTCATATTTCTGCCCATTTTATTTGCTCATGTTTTGTTGCATTGAAAAATTATTTCACATTTATATGCCCAACGCATAAAATATTTCCCCGTTTAAAATGGAGCAATTTAAATCCCTTTCTAGCAATCAACCTTCATTTTATTTCTAATATGTCATTTGAAATAATTCCCCTTCAACATTAAAACGGTCTTAGAAAATGCCTCGTGCACCTGTATCTGCCTTTTATTTTACACCTATGTGTAAAATATTCATTTCACTTTGATATATGTGCTTTAAAATACTCATGGGCTCCAAAACATTCACTTGGGAAAATAAAGTATTTACCCTGTCCCTCTTGAAAATGTGAATTTTAAAGCATTTACTCAGGAAAAAATAAAGCCTTACCCATGCACATTTGACCTTTATTGCATATTTAAAATATTCTGCCTTTCACCTTTTAACTTAAAATTTTTGTCTTTTGAGGGCTTTTGACTAGGCTTGTTTTTACAAAACATTGCCGATATTCACTTTATACTAGAGCCTCATTTCACTTTTTAATTTTTACGGGCTATTAAGAACTTACCGACACCCTTGTTAATTTTTACCTGATAAAGATCTTCAATAAAACTTTATTGGACAACAATATAAAACTTTATACTGTGCCCTTTAAGTTTTCACGGGCCCACAACTTAATTACCCGCACACCCCCTAAAACTTATTGTCACGGGGCCACGCTTCCGTGTGGCACCGACACTCTTTTCTTCACTTACCCGTGGGGATCAAATGCGCCCAAGAGTCCGGACTACGCCTTTCACCAAATACACCCGAGCTCAAAACCTGCAAACATCGGTTCACCAAAATACCAACTCGCATAGCGGAATACAAGCTAACAATGCAACTTATTTACAATGCAATGCAAGCATGCCAAAACATACACCAATGGATCACACAACACAAGAGTGGGGTAAAGATAGCTTTATTGATTGCAAATGGCCCCTGGCCCAGTCTACATTCAATTGCACAAAGTGCTCACTACCCCGAACTCTACCCCAGAGCTCACTTACAATTCCCACCCCTAGGCTTGCACCAACTCTCCAAGCCATGATCCCAACACTGAGATCTCTTCCACCGAATGTAGCTCTTCACATTGATTCTAAACCCTGAGATCACCTGACCAATTGATCTCTGATCACTTCGGAACTGCCCCGTGGTTCCTCGAGCTGAAAGACCCCTCCTGGCTCCCAACTGATTTCCCACACCAAGACCCAGGTCCCCCACTTGGGAACTCCAAGTCCAACTCGCTGCACTGGCTGCCAACACTCAGCTCAAAACAACTACCCCTGTCTCCATACTGCTCACCTTGCTCAACTCAGAACTCAGATCGCTTTGCCTGCCCGGGGATCACCGTCAGGACTTCACATAGAGAACACAACAACAATAGCTTGGTACCGAAGTACTTGAATGAGGCCGAAGATAAACATATGCCTCATATATAAGCTATTTGTCTGAATCCCATCATGCTGTAGGATGACACCGAGACACCGCCCAATCCCCCACATTTCACCCTTCCTGATTCGCTTCATTTTGGCCTTGAGAACCCTACGCCCGGATTCCCAACTCAGCTCGGCCTTAGGAATTCGCCTAAGTGTCTATGCATGGAGAACCCAACTTCCCCAACACTTAGCACGAAACCCTTCCACTTGGCTCACTGCGCTCCCAGCTCGCCTACCTTGCTCGCCCACACCGGAACGATCACTTGGGCTCGCCATCCTGGCTCGCCCGCACTGGAACGATTACTTGGGCTCTCCATCCTGGCTCGCCCGACAACTTGGATCTGTGCCTTAGCACCCAACATCAGAATCACATGCATCTTTGGGCTAATCCCCCAGCTCGGATCTGAAGCTAACTCCCTAGCTCGCCCCAAGGAGCCCCAACAACCCCTAAGAGGAAATGCATCCCCTTACATCCTCCCCCACCTAATTCAGGCGACGTTCTCGACGCTAGCAACACTGTCCCTGACACTGCTGCGTAGGCCCACCCTGCTTTCATTTCGAACTCAGAATGGAGTGATGGAGTCCTTCTCCAAGAACTCCAACACCTTGTCCTCAAACTTCCATAAGCTCTCAGCTCGCTCCCAAGATGCCTCATCTCGAGCCTGGCCCTGCCAATGAACCAAGAACTCCCTCCATCTTCTGTTCCCAAATCCTCTGTTCCTTACAACAATCACCTCATGCACCTCCAACCCTGGCCTATCCAACACATTTGTTGGACCCCATGTCGGCACATTCCTGCTGCTATCTGCACCATCTGCATGATACGAGCAGAGCTGACTGACGTGGAAAACATCATGAACTCGCATAAAATTTGGCAACTTCAGCTTGTAAGTGACCTGGCCGATTCTCTGGATCACTTCAAAAGGCCCATCAAACCTTCGAACCAACGCCGAACTCAACCCCTTGGGTGATCTAAACTGAACTGGGTCCATCTTCAAAAGGACCTTATCACCAACCTTGAACTCGAGATGCATCCTCCCTGAGTCTGCATATCGTTTCATCCTCTGAGCAGCCTTGACCAAGTCGTGCCTTGCTCTGATACCAACTGTCACGGGGCCACGCCTCCATGCGGCACTGACATTCTTTTCTTCACTTACCCGTGGGGATCAAATGCGCCCAAGAGTCTGGACTACGCCTTTCACCAAATACACCCGAGCTCAAAACCTGCAAACATCGATTCACCAAAATACCAACTCGCATAGCGAAATACAAGCTAACAATGCAACTTATTTACAATGCAATGCAAGCATGCCAAAACATACACCAATGGATCGCACAACACAAGAGTGGGGTAAAGATAGCTTTATTGATTGCAAATGGCCCCTGGCCCAGTCTACATTCAATTGCACAAAGTGCTCACTACCCTGAACTCTGCCCCAGAGCTCACTTACAATTCCCACCCCTAGGTTTGCACCAGCTCTCCAAGCCGTGATCCCAACACTGAGATCTCTCCCACCGGATGTAGCTCTTCACATTGATTCCAAACCCTGCGATCACTTGACCAACCGATCTCTGATCACTTCGGAACTGCCCCGTGGTTCCTCGAGCTGAAAGACCCCTCCTGGCTCCCAATTGATTTCCCACACCAAGACCCAGGTCCCCCACTTGGGAACTCCAAGTCCAACTCGCTGCACTGGCTGCCAACACTCAGCTTAGAACAACTACCCCTGTCTCCATACTGCTCACCTTGCTCAACTCAGAACTCAGATCGCTTTGCCTGCCCGGGGATCGCCGTCAGGACTTCACATAGAGAACACAACAACAATAGCTTGGTACCGAAGTACTTGTATGAGGCCGAAGATAAACATATGCCTCATATATAAGCTATTTGTCCGAATCCCAGCATGTTGTAGGATGACACCGAGACACCGCTCGATCCCCCACATTTTTCCCTTCTTGATTCGCTTCATTTTGGCCTTGAGAACCCTGCGCCCGGATTCCCAACTCAGCTTGGCCTTAGGAATTCGCCTAAGTGTCTGCGCATGGAGAACCCAACTTCCCCAACACTTAGCACGAAACCCTTCCACTTGGCTCACTGCGCTCCCAGCTCGCCTACCTTGCTCGCCCACACCGGAACGATCACTTGGGCTCGCCATCCTGGCTCGCCCGCACTGGAACGATTACTTGGGCTCACCATCCTGGCTCGCCCGACAACTTGGATCTGTGCCTTAGCACCCAACATCGGAATCGCATGCATCTTTGGGCTGATCCCCTAGCTCGGATCTGAAGCTAACTCCCTAGCTCGCCCCAAGGAGCCCCAGCAGCCCCTAAGAGGAAACGCATCCCCTTACACTTATCATCGGGCAAGATTTTATTTTCTCGCACACCTCGCAAGTTTTAACAAGCTTGCACTTTAGACCCGCGAGATAGCGGGGAAGGGTTGAGATGTAGTTGCATTGTGCATTCATTTCCAACCGTTGATCTCCTGTTGGTGCCCTAACTTGTTCCTTTGGCTGCATCTTCGTGCTCTACACATCACGGGTCACGGCGGCAAGAGATACATCGAGCAAAGTTTTGATACCTCCTTCACTGTGGGCGCGATCTCCTAGGTACCATGGTTGTTTCTATTGAGGCCCTATTCATTACTAGCGCACAAGCTTCTTATGGCGCAAAGAACATGCCAGATTTGCTTTCACATTCTAGCATCGAACACAAACATTCTGTCGAAAGCGGCTTTATTGGTGTAGAAATAATCATTGCAAAATGAATTAAACCCCTTTCAGCTTGGTGCGGGTTTTCCTGCAGATCCAATGGTGCCAATGGAAACAAAACGTTATTTATTGGAGTGATTTCTGGATTCGATTGTGTGGGAATTTCTTATCTTCTGGATTGTGTGCGGGTTTTGATTGATGCAAAAAATTCGCACACAATCGAATTTAGAAATCACTCCAATAACATTATAGATTGTGGAAACTTGATATCACTAAAACGTTATTTCTTATCTTCTGGCGCGGTGGGATCCTCCAGCTGGAACTCACTCGAATGGCATCTGCTTAAAAGTTTCAAAGACTTTCAATAAATCCATTTTTTGCGTTTGCGAGGCGCGACATTGACTCCTCCTCTCCCGCGCATTAGCATTTGCTTGAACATTTCTGAAGCATTTTCAACAAACCCGCTTTGTGTATATTCTGCCCTTGTGGCATTCATCTTCCAGCGTGGTGACTACCTCCCTCTTTGTATTCCTCTCAACAGTTGTGAGATTTGGCCTTCCATCTGTCGAGTGCATTTGAAGTTTCTGAAGCTTTTCAACAAATCCATTTGTGTATTATGCACTCGTGAATTCATGTCACTGCCAGCACATGCGTGTGGCATTTGCTTAAGATATGTTGAAGCCATTTCAACAAATCTATCCTGTGCATACGTTATTTTTTGGCATTCCTTGAGACCACATTAAATAGAGGAGTTTAATGCGTTTGCTTCCATCTTGGACCCCTCCAAGATTATTTCACCGTTCTCTGCAAACAGCTCAAGACTCTTTTCAAACAATTTTAACATTCTCACTGCATACGCACACTGTTCCTTCAACTGGCGCGGGCTTAGGGGATGATGACAGAGACTATGGCAATCACGGTGGCGGCCAATCTATGAAGAAGTTTCCTTTTGTAATATCAAAATTTCCCTATCAACTCCTTTTAGCATTGACTCTTTTTACTGATGCATGGCCACATGCCTTGTTTATGTTGCCGCTCTCTTCTACACTGTATAAAAGCCTGCCATAACATTTCCAATATAACATTTAAAATGAGAACTAATATTTTGAAATGCCCTGCTTTCTTCCTCAGTGGACAGTCAATGCATGAAGGCCTTGCACCAGTTCATTGTATGGAACTTTTGAGGTTTCTTTGTTGCAAAGCAATGAATGCATTCATATTTGGCCTCAACACATCATCTGACAAAAGTCTTTCACCCTTTTATGCTTAGATAGATAGTCATGTGCTCTACATAAACCTTCATCCTGGTAGAGGAAAAACAAGCTTAACTTACTTCCACATGACCAGAAAACCCCACAATGTAGCTTTTGTAAAAGATTGGCCTTTCAGTGTTATGTAGATTATTGACATCTTGAACACCAATGTCATCTTTATGATAGATAAACCTCTTCAATTCCACTTTACACAAGGTATTGTGACCAACAGCACAAAAATCAACATAACCTATTTCATGCATTGAAAGCATATGAACATGCCCCAATGATATCATGATCATCAAGATATCATGATTCCTCCATGTTAAAAATGTTGTAGCGAGCATTCACTCGATGCATTTGCACTAATTTGGTATATGGTGCATTTGGATTTTAATAGATGTAAGTTTCAGGAATACATACCACATGACCCGGGTATTTGACAATGCTTTCCTCATCATCATGAGAAGTAATCTCAGTTTGAAACATGTTGCTTTTAGTTGCAAACGTTGCATCACTATTTGAATCATATATGTATATATCCCTGAGAAGGGTGATCAACAACATGAATCTTACCACTCTTATCATTATTAACATGAACATATGTCGGGTCCCCTCATGGGCCCGACTAATTTTTTTTTTGTTTCGAAACAAGTTTCATGCTCAATTGACCTTGAGATTACTTTTGAATGCATCAGAGATGAAAATATAAAGTGGCTTATCATTAAAACTTGCTTTCAGGCATGTTTGAACAATGAGCGAAATTGGTCAAGTTGGCTCTGGAATTGCTCTAGGAAATCATTCAAACGACCTCATGAAGCTATGAAAACTTACAGGCATGTAGAAATTTGACTTGAGAATGAAGTGCAACAGACGACTCGGAGAAACAGATCACAAGGTGAAAGATATTCAATGTTGAAGTTGCTCAGTTGGACTTTTCTGCAATTAGCTGCTCAAAACCAATTAAAACTCATCAAATCACCAATTTGAAAAAATATCAAATCAACTCCTGAGAGGCTGCCACTAGAAAAATTAGATCATTTTGGTACACTGAGTGCGCGTGCAAGAGGAATTTTCTTGAATCATCATTCATCAAAAGATATTGAAGGTTGAAGTTGACCACCTTGAAAAGTTTCAGAAAATGCAGGTGCAAAACTAAATAAATCGCATTTGCTTTTGACCTAGTAAAAATAGCAAATCTCATCATAAGGCTTTAAAATCGGACACGGGAGTTCATGAATGCATGGAGAATGGAGAACAACAATCGTTTTGACATGACGATCATCCAGTTGCAAAATATAAGCTCAAATAGGAGGCTACTTTGTAGAACTGAAAGCTTGCAAACAACAGAACAGTGCCAAAACCCTCCAGCTTCGCTTTTCAAGACCCTGACAAAACTCATCGTGGGAAGCTGAAAATTGACATGCCTATACACATATGTCACATGAGTGGGTCCACAAATGGGTTTGGCTTGAAAATCAACTGGCCTCAAATTACAACCCTCCAAAGTAGGTCACTTAGACAGATTTGTCAGGTACACTTTTGAGAGTGCAGAGACATTTTTTGAAATGGGCACTTCAAATTTGAAAAATTTGACAGTCCTAACAACTCTGAAGAACCCCCACCCCCCATGAAGCATTAATCATACCACCAACTAAATAAGGAAGATACCCATTATCTCTTAAGTTTTTGACCGCCTTGTGTAGCCCCCTTATTAAATTCCATTACAATAATATACCAAGTATCCTAGAGAATAATAATAAAATATTATACAAATCCTCTTTGGTCTCCAAGGATTCATTCTAATAAAGTAGGAGACAGTAAGTATTATACATGTAGGATTACAATTTAATATCACACATTCTTAATACAACATATACACATAAGAAAAAAAATGTATTCATTCATACAGGTAGTTTAGACATACAAAGACACACACAAAGATTGCATTTACAAGCCCTTAAACATCACTAAGATCCAACCCAGGTCCACATGGTCAAGTCATCACTTAGATTAATTAAATTAGCACTAACTTATGACTAATTATGATGTAATATTTATATCATTCCTTACCTTATTGCACCTTCTTTATGTAGCATAAAAAATTGTCACCCTAGACAATTTCACATTATGCTTTTCTCTCCCTAAATTATTGAACCTAATTGGGTCCCTATTTTCCTAAATTATGTATTCTATAGCCCATTTGTACCACTTTCCAAGAAATTGCAAGAATTGAACAAATGCATCTAATTAATACTTTTCCCTCGACACTTAATATCCTGGAAAATAGGGCTAGGACCCATTCACCCTAGGGTGTATGGGTCCCCCTATTCTGTTAGGGACCAATTTTAGATATGTTGGTGTCAGCATTCTAACATTCAAAATTCAACTTGCAAATGTTGGCTATCGGGATTTAATCTTTGGGAAATTAGAGAAATGCCTATAAATACCTAGTTATTGCATCATTTGAAATATAAAGGGAATTATCTAGCAAGAGGTGAACATTAAGATCATTCAAGAGTGAGTCAAGAGCAACCTTTTAGTGATTTATTGAAGCAATTTAAGATCCACACATCATGTCAAATTGTATGTGAATTCATATTGTCATATTATCATTATTTTGTGAAGGCTAACCCTTGTTGCAAGTCTCCAATTAATTCTAGCAATCAAGAAAAAAAAATCCATGACCTTGAGGTGATGTATATAATTTCAATCCTTCAAGGAAGCCGTTGAAGGGTGGTGAATGTAAGGAAGCTGTAATGTTCTATTTTTTATTGCATGGAGAAATATAATATTATTTTAATTATTTAATATTTTCCTTCAAATGCTAATTCAAAAGGAAATATCATTAATTAAATAATATTATATTTAAGGTGACTTATTAAATGGAAATTTAAAAATAAGTCACAATTTAAAAAGAAAAGGAAATTTGAAGAGAAAGAAAGCCAACGGTCAAGGAGGAAAGAATAAAAGAATTGAGGGGAGCTGATTGCAGGCATGTAGGGTTGATTATAGTTTGGAGAGCTTGGCTCTTTCTCATAACTTGAGGATGGAAATATTTAGGTTCAAGAATTGGATGGAAACCCAATTCGTATGCTAGAAGAATCACTCAGATTTTGCAGTTGATTTAAATTGGTAGTTTTTTTTGTTGAATATTTTGTGAGGTCTTTAAAAGATAATTTTCAGAGATTCGATTCTGAATAAATTATTCTATTATTATAAACTGTGAATGAGTTTTGAATATTGATGAAGACTGATATTTATGTATTTTCTGTGAGGTGTTAACTGGAAGGAATCTGTGCATGTGTATTCCAGATTTATTGTTAATAATTCTTTACAGTTGTGAAATTAGGACGTCTTGGTTCGGTACCAACCTTGAAGGAATTATGTAGTGGTTAGTTGTATGATATTATGAAGGAAAATACTAGCTTTTGTACAAATACTGTTGGAATTCGAGTTTCTTATAGAAAGCTTAGAGCAATCTATATAAAGGAGCTATTTGAGAAATATCCCTCTGCAGAAAATAACATGGGTTGTCCCCTAAGGAAGCACAACTACCTCAGAAGAATCACAATACATGATAATTGCGATTGTTGTTGGGTTTTCAATGAGATTCGTGGCGAAGACATGAAATTTCACCTTTCACGGGGTCGTGTGTAGCCGAGCAGAACTTTGAGACACAAGATTAACTCAAGAGTCGTGTTTTCAGTGGCGTTCAAGAAGTTGTGTGAATTAAATGTTCGAAGCTTTTAATGTGAGCCGCCTCTTCAAAATCAATCTGCCATTCGTTAAGACACTGAGGGAGGAGTATTTCTCCAGAAGGAGTAGTTGTACACTTGAAAGACATCATATGAGAATTTGAACTACCGCAACTACCTTATTCTTTGTCATCGTAGATTCTTCGAAGGATTCATCGACCTATTCATCAGTTACTTATTCTTTGGTGTCGTTGCATTAAGCTACTGACAGATAATTGGTAATTTTGGTGATATTGGCGACGTGGGTCTCTGAGTGCTTTATCGCTACATTCATATACTTTCTAGGAGCCATTTATATTAGAAAAAGATGCGGTCATCATCAGAGAGTGTCATCTACTCTACTATCTAAGACGTGAGAAGTAAAGGATTCGATGTTGGTTAATATTCCATGGTAACCAAACATTATCCGATGATGAAATAAGGAAGATGCTTTGGGACACCGTATTCCTTATTGTAGCCAATTTCCAGGTGCAACCGCTTAATTTTACAATCACCAAGTTTGTTGAGGACTGTAATTGTCAAGCAATTGAGGAGACGGGTGGAATTGATAATTGGGAGGCTTGGATTAGCTTCCACATCATTATCATCCTGTTTCATTAATCTCTATTCTGAGAGCACACATTTGGAAGTGATTCCACGACATTTGTAACTTGGCACCAAAGTCTTAAAGACAACGATGGGTCCCTTTGAGAGAAGACGTAGCTGCCAAGTGTTGTAGAAAGATCAGTACACTTCAGATAAGCCAGTGTTAAGGATTCGGCTTTTGAAAATTCAAGTCAGTGTTAATTTGGAGAGGACCGATATTCCAATAATAGAATGCAAGGAATACATAGAGAGGTTGCACACTTCCAAAAGAGACTCTTCCAGTTGGTAACAAACATTAATAGGAACCTAAAATTTGAAGTATTCATATGGAAATTACCTTCTTGGTGCTACTGAACTAAAAGGAGGTCAAATTTTTTATATGCTCAATATCATTATATTTGTTACTGTTATTTTTGGGATTGTAGTTGCTTAATTCATTAATTGAATGGTTGTATGAACAATGGGAAGTAACTCTGAAATTTTTTTTTGTAATGATTGAGATATATTTTTTGTATATTGGAATCTATGAGACGTCATGTTGTGAATGGTTGAATCAAAAACTTCTCTCAACTTGAATGAATTAAATATAACACTCAAAACTATTCTTTACAAACTATTTGATGAAATGCCTGAACAAATTAATTGGTAGAATTGAAAAAAAAATGTATGCAAAAAGGGGTTGCATATTACATTGGTATCAGAGCTCATCTCTTCTTGCCATCCTGTGGATTCTTCAATAAATTTCAGTTTGGTTCATTTATTCCTAGCATTTAATCAGATCTCAAAAAAAATTCTGCTATTTGTTGGGTTTATTCAAAGTTGAGTTTCAGTCTGAAGCATGACAACCGAAGATAGGAAACAAAACACAAGAGAAATTTTAAATGATTTTTCCAGAGGTTAGAGGGAATTACAACATGAATTAGCTCGGTTGAGTGCCTTAATGACCTAGTGTGTTGATGGAAACAATGGGAAAGAAAGAAATTATAGAAACGGTAATGTTTTTGTAAACTACATGGGTTCAAATAAGAATTCTAGAGCTGTAACAGTACAAGAATTTGAGGAGAGAATTTTACAAGATTGGAAAGAATCAAGTGCTAATTTTCAAAGTGAAATATCTTTTCATGACTACAGGGATCTCAAGTGGAAGCATAGACCGCATAGGGGTGGTAGATCTCATAATCAGAATAACCACCTTGTCATGCATGTAACTGCTATTGACAAATTTGGAGATAAAGAGAGAGCAACGCCTAAAGGGAAAGAATCTTTCAATATGAGAGAAAAAGAAATCAGCAAAACTGAGCTTAGAAGACAAAATCGTTGTTTCACATGTAGAGGAATTCGGGAGCCTAACCACTGATGAATGGATGAAAAGATGAGTGGGCCTGAAGAAGAAAAGACAATCTTGGAAGAAGAGGCTATAAAAGAGGTACAAATGGCTAAAAATGTTTCCAATATTTCTGATGTTACAAATATTGAAGATGGAGTTAGTTCTTCACATATTTCCATCAGCAAAATGGGGTACATTGATCTTCATGATAATGTTGAGAAAGAGCAATCTATTGATCTAAAGTTCATTGAACCAACAAATGAGGATGTAAATGATTTTCACGATGTTTTCTTCCAACAGAGTAATACCATGGATATAGAGAGAAAAGAACCTCTTGATGCTTCTACAAATGAGGTATGCAAAACCCTCTAATGTTGGTGATATATAGATTGAACTTGATAAGCCATGTGGGAAGGAGACAAATACTTTTAAGGATAATGTGTTTGATCATAACACTATCCCAACTCTTTTACATGAAGATTGCAAGGCATCAATTGGTGAATACAATGATGTTGAGGATGATATGGCTGCTACAAATGGAAGCAAAACAATTTTTTTTTGTATAGCAGCTCATGTCACATTGATGAGCTTGATCAGAGACCTCTTGCATTGCAAGACTTCAAAGATCAGCTTGTAGAAAACAATTTGATGGCATCAAAAGAAAGGGAACATGAAGTAAATAAGCTCACTCTTGAGCTTACATCTACAAAGGATATTTTAGAGAGTACTCAAGTGACTCTTCAAAAAGAAAAATTTTAGTTAGCTATTGCAAATTAGATTACGGAGTAAGAAAATGAGGTAAGTGTTGGGAAAATTAAGCAAGCAATTGGTGAGTTTAATGAGCTTTATATTGATGTTGATTTAGAGCAACCTTCTAAGATGATAAGAGCAAAGTTGGTACAACAAGAGGATCAATTGAATCAAGTTATTAGAAGCTTTTTTCAGTTTTCAGATAATCTTCTTTTTGAGTGGGATGCAGATTTGACTTTTGATAATCCAATTTTTATGTTGGAGGATGAATCAATTACTAATTTTGGTGATAAGGTTGATGAATACAAGATATGGAATCCACATCAGGAAATTGAATTCTTGAATTTTGAGGATCATTTTTCAAATGAAGGTATAGGTTGCAACCATGACACAATAGATATAAGAAGTGATGAAGATAGTTTTCAGATTGATACACTTCATGAATCAATAAATTATTGAGGAGCTTTCAATGTTGGAAGAAGGTATGCATGAAACTTATGATGAAATCATTGAAAATGATGAATATTATGTGAACTCTACAAGTGTTAACAACAGTCTAGTGTCTTGGTATGAACCTCATACACTATTTGGATATGTTAATAATGTGGAACATCTTGAATTGGATGAAGATTTGCATGAGATACAGGATGATACTGATGGAAAAATTGAGTTAAATAATGGAATTTCAGTTATGGATTTCATAGAAGTGCCTTGGTTGGAAATATTTGATGATGTTGATTTCAGTTCACACAAGAATTTTAATATGAGTGTTGGTGTTTTCCTTTGGGGGTTGCTAGAGAGTGGAGCACAAAGTGTGCATGGTGAGCAAATGGTTCTAATCAGAGTAGCACAATGACAACTTGATGGGTACTTCAAAAGATTGATTTGGGATCCTGGTATTTAGTTTGGCTTGTAGATGCTAATTGCTTGAGGGCAAGCAATCTTCAAAACAGGAGGAATTGTAATGTCGCATTTTTTAATGCATGGATAAATATAATATTATTTTAATTATTTAATATTTTCTTTCAAATGTTAATTCAAAAGGAAATATTATTAATTAAATAATATTATATTTAAGGTGACTTATTAAATGGAAATTTAAAAATAAGTCACAATTTAAAAAGAAAAGGAAATTTGAAGAGAAAGAAAGCCAACGGTCAACCACTATTAGACTCTCAAAATACATTGCAATACACAACCATAATACAACACCCTCATAAAATAGGGTTGTCTTCTAGAGTAAGTCAAGATAATAAAATATTGATCGTCGGATATGAGATATAATGATGAACGGTCCAGATTTACAATAATAAAATATAAATAAAATTTTCCTTTCAGGGGCATTGTGTTACGGTTGTGTATTGCAATGTATTCTAAAAGTCTGATAGCGGTTGTGTTGCCTATGGATCTCTAAGTGGTGATACTCCTGCGAGAAGCTTGCTCTGCAAGTATATTGTAATCTTTATGATTTATGAATAATATATTGGGCGAATTTTGGAGTGTGGGGTTTTTCTCCTGAAAGGGTTTTCCCCTCATAAATCATTGTGTTGTGGTATGCATGATATTTGTGTTTATTTATATTTAAGTTTTTGTAACTATTAAAGATCTGTTAAAGTTTTACATTATTCTCCTCTCAAGATTAGTGTAGGAAGTTGTTTCGCTACCTTCGCTTCCTTACAAGTGGTATCAGAGCTTGATCACCTTTGGTTTCAATTGAGGGTGTTGATTATGGTGAGATATTCTCTCCTATTGTAAAAATGGCATCCATTATATTTTTGCTTTCTATTGCTACTGCTTATGATTTAGAGGTTGAGCAAATGGATGTGAAAACTACCTTTCTTCATGGTGACTTGGAGGAGGATATTTATATGACACAACCAGATCACTACGTGGTAAAAGGTAAAAGTAAATTGGTTTACAAATTGAAGAAATATTTGTATGGTTTAAAACAAAGTCCTAGGATGTGGAACCCGAAATTTGATACATATGTGTTGAGTTTGGGATTTGAGTCTTCTAAATCAAATCATTGTGTTTATTATAAAATTGACGGTGATCATTTCCTATTTATTGCATTATATGTTGATGATATGTTATTCATTGGTAAAGGGAAAGGTAAGATTTCAAAACTAAAATCTCAACTTACTACTAAGTTTGAAATGAAAGATCTTGGTGCAGCTAAACACGTTCTTGGGATGGAAATTAGAAGAGATAGAGTGAACAAAAAGCTATGTATTTTCCAAAGTAAGTATGTCAATTCAATTTTGTAGAGGTTTGATATGTAGGATTGCAGACCATTGTGTGTTCTTGTTTCAGCTAGAAAAAAGTTGTCTATTTTAGATTGTCCAACATCCCCATAGGAAATGGAAGACATGAGAAGAGTGCCTTACCAAAGTGCACTTGGAAGTTTCATGTATGCTATGGTTTGTACTATACCAGACATTTCCCAAGTAGTGGGAGCTCTTTCCAGGTATATGTCTAATCCTGGTACAAAGTTCATCAGGATGCAGTTAAAAGAGTCTTTAGATATTTTTTTGGTACCTCATATTATTCCTTATGTTATCATAGTAATATGCCTGAAGATGAGATTTCCCTTGATATTCATGGTTATGTGGATTCAAACTGGGCAAGTGATGTTGATAGCAGAAGATCCACCAGTGCTTATGTGTTTACTTTATTTGCTGGTGCAATTAGTTGGATGAGTAAGCGACAAGTTGTGGTTGCTTTGTCCATTACTAAAGAAGAGTATATGGAAACTACTCATGCTTGTAAAGAAGCCATTTGGCTTAAGAGACCGTGTTTAGATATTGGAATAAAACAAGGTGCAGTGACAATTTATTGTGATAGTCAGAGTGTGATATGTCTAGCCAAGAACCCGAAATTTCATGCCAAGACCAAGCACATTGATCTACAATATCATTTTGTTAGAGATATGATCGAAGATCGCAAGGTCAAGCTGGTTAAGGTAAAAAATTTGATGAATTTTGTTGATTCTTTAACTAAGCTTGTGAGCACAAAGAAGTTTAGATGGTGTTCAAAGACTATGGGCCTTTCGACCCCTAGCAATTAAGAGATGATGATGATTCCCTTCTATTGTCCTTGTAAGGTGTTCGACAGTGAATTGCAGAACTTTGTGATTTCATCATTCATTCCTATCATTTATCATTTTCATCATTGGCATTGCCATTATGGAAGTGGAAACACTAAAACGAGGTTTGAATAAGGCAAGCCCCTAAATGGCACAACCCTTTCCTTCTCTTTGAATGTAAAGGTTTCAGGTTTGAAGAGGATTAAAGGAAGTTTGAAGACAAGTTGTTCATTTTTGCAATTGAAGCACTATACCCTGTCAACTCATGGAAACTTGCCTATAAAATTATTCAATAGTGTTCTAACAACTCTACAAGAGAAAATAGAGATCTCAAAGCTATCATCAGAGGACATAAAAAATAGAGCAGGAGAGGGATACAAGGACTTATACACTCTTGGGTGAATTAGTCCTCCTATTCACACTAAAGCCAATTTTTATGGGTAGGTACATAGTCTTTTGTACTTCCCAAATCTGCTTGCAAACTGTTGTTTTAGTTTGTACATTATAAGATTCTTGTAATTTTTATCATAATTAGGTTAATCATATTCAATCAATTACAATCATTCCAATCCCCGGATTGATGGAGATCCAGGTCTGATTGGCTCACCTTCATGGTTGAAAGTCAATCTATACACCTTGTTGATCTCCATCTTAGTGAAACCCTAGGAAAAAGGCCTTGAATCATATTATTCTAAGCACCTCCAGAACTTAGGATTTCCTTTTTCTATGTTTCATTTTGGTGAACCTAACATTTTAACATTAAAAATCTTCTAAAAATTGAAGTGATTCAACCCTAGATCTAGGTTTTTATTTATATTGCTTTGTATTCTTATTTAGGGTTTCATTTTTGCATCATAAAATCATAAAAAAATCATAATATTTGCATCTCATATTGCATCATAGGTTGCATGAGGGTTATTTTAGTCATTTAGGTCATATTTATATTCAAAATTTCTCTTTATTGTTGCATACTTACATTTGAGTCATATTGTCTTAAATTGTGAAAATTTTGGAAACATATTCACTTGCAGACCTATTTGCACACATATTGAAAACCTTTAGATAGTATAATGAGATTCAACTTTTGAATTTTTAAAACCCCTATCAAGGACTAAGACACCCTTAAGTGCCTCTATCCTTGTACACTTGCATTAAGAAACGTTTTTACACATCTCTCTCTATGTGTCTTCAGTCTATTTGTGCTTGTAGATCTCTGATTTGGAATCCTTAATAGTATGTATTTAGGTATCTTTAATATAGTTCAAAAAGTAAAAAACATTGCATTAGTTTATTTCAAAATTGCATCAAAATCATCATTTTTGGGTTGTGGCATCTTAGAATCAGTCAATTATTGCATTTTAGGTCTAGAAATTGCATTCAAATTGTCATAACATCTTCCACATTATTGCACACTTGCATTTTGAATCACATTGTCTTAAATTGAGAGAAATATAGAAAAATATTCACTGTTAAACCTATTTGCAAGCATACCTAGAATCCTTCAACAATGCCTTACATAGTCACACTTTGAAATTTTAGAAATCCTATCCAAGATACAGATGCCCTTGGGTACCTCTGTCCTGTTTGGGCGCCTTTTTTCTACTATTTTTGGCTTAAATTTCTATGATAGAGCCCTCTCAATGTCCTATGTCCAGATTTGATTTCTATTTTTTTTTTTTATAGAACTGTCTAACTTTGATCATTTGATACATAAGGTAATTAGCAACATGTTTCCTTTTCAAAGATGTGGTTTTGATATGGTAACACATGGCTTGTATGATTATAATCTCCCTACTTATGAGTACAATCTAAGGAAGCAAAACAAAGTCATTGACAAGCATGTTATTGATTCTCGCATTATCTCTCCTAATTGTGAGAGTATCTTGGCACAAGAGAATGAAATCATTGACACATTTCTTAATATTACCTTGCCTAATCTTCATTCATCTCCCAACATCTCTCTCACTTGTGAGAATGTTTTGGTGTAATAGGATGCAATCATAGATAATCATGACAATCATAGTTGTTCTTCTTCCAATATCTCTCCTACATATGAAGAAGGTATCTTGGTGTTAGAAGACCCAATCATTAAGTGTCATGATAACCTTGTTTTTTTAGGTCTCCCAATCCTTCTCCCTTACATTCTTCGTGACATGATATCAATCAATAATCATACTCATCTTACATTTTCTCTACCATACTAACCCATCTGCTTTCCCACATTCCTTTGTAAATTTGTCATTTCATCCACCAAACTTTTTCTCTTTTAATTTACCTTTTTCTTCATCCATTCCGCCATATTCACTCCTTTTTGAGATTTCAACCCAAAAAAAAGTTGTCGTCAAACTCTTGAGGGGGCATCTTACCTCCATTTTCTTCATTCACTAGGGAAAACTGGGTTAGGTCACCACAATTCTTTCATACTTTATTTGAAACAATGCTATAAAAGCTCATCATATCAAAGAGGGAAAAAATGTAGACACCTAAATCTGACTAACTTATTTCTTCCAAAACATCATTATTTTCCATCATTAGGTATCATCAATCCGCCTTTTACATTAATTAAGTAATTTTATTATTTAATTAAATTATCTATTTCATCACTTTTCCTCTATATTAATTAAATAATTGATATTATTTAATTGATTTACTAATTATTTCTTTTTCGTAGTTTAATTAAATAATTTATTATTATTTAATTAATTTATTTCTCACTTCTCTAATTAAATAAATATTTTTAATTATTTGATTTATCCAATTATTCCTCTCAACATTATCCTCTTCTAAAATAAATAAAATTGATTATTTTATTTATTTTCCCCTTTGCACATGAAATTAATAATCAATTAATTTGGTTGATTATCAATTAATTTGGTTGATTATCAATTAATTTGGTTGATTATTAATTAATTTGATTAATTATTAATTATTCACATATTTCCACCTCTCTAGTTATTTCCCCCTTTGCATGCATGAAATTAATAATTAATTAGTTTGATTAATAATTAATTAATTTGGTTGATCATTAATTGATTTGGTTGATCATGTTGTATTCATGCAATGAATTGCCTTCTACTCTTCATCATAAAATGAATTATGTCTACAACAAATTGATTTGGTTGATTATTAATAAATCCGGTTGATTATTAATTAATTTGGCTGATTATTAATTAATTTGGTTGATTATTAATTAATTTGGTTGATTATTAATTAATTTGGTTAGTTATTAATTAATTTAGTTTTGATTATATGGGAAAAACAGGTTTTGAAGGGACTCGAAACCCTTTACAATTGAACATACAAAATGTTGCTTAAAGATGAAACATTAAACCATCAGCAACAACCATCAGCCAAAAAACAACAAAACAATAGGAAACAAGTAGAGACCCAACAACAAGGAAAACAACAAAATAAAACACATAACTGGACACTATTTCATGCTCCTCAAGGTGTTGGCCAGCTCAAGTTCCTGGTTCCTATGAAGACCAATCATGTCCAACAGTTCTTTTTTCTTGTCCTCAAAGGACTTCCTTAGGTTACCTTTCCCTCTAGTATCAAGGCCTTTGATAGCATCCTTTCCAACCTTTTCCCTTTCCCTTTAGTCGTCTGGTCCTTCCTCATCAGCTCAGTAAAGTAGAGTTGGTCTTCTCTTACTCACTAATCTTACGGAATAGGACCTCCAAGGAATCAACACTATTCTTAACGAAAATGTGGTAGGCTTGCAACAATTTTTTGATGTCCACGTTAGTAACCAAAACCTTGGTCTCCAACTTAGCTAGACATTGCTCACATGAGGACTTGAAGTCAGAAAAAGAACACTCAAGATTGACAATTCTATCAATCAAAATATCTAAGGCTGAGCCCTTCAGAATACTCTGTACATTTTCTTTCAATCCCTCGATCTTGATATTTACCTCGTTGAATTCCCGAAGAGTCCACTTCGCCAACTTGAAAGTGCCAATGGACCTTGCACGCATCAAGGAGTTCGAACATTGAGGTGGTATCATCATTTAGATATGAGAAATCCTCTGAAAACGGGTTTACCTTAAGAGGTTATGGCTTGCCATGCCTCGAATTAATTCCCTCATCCTCCTGTATAGATTTCTCACCAGAGGGTTCCACACTTGGTGTGTTTTGAATCGAGGAATTGTCAATTTCAATTGTCTTCTCCTCTAAACCCTTCTCCTTGCAAAGCTCTGTGGTATCCTTTAAAACATTTTTCGACGCTTGATTCTTCAACTTGGCAATGTGCTTAGAAGCCCTTCTAGGATTTTCCTTGGCCTCCACAACCACTACATTCTCCTGCAAACCCTCCTCCTTACCACCCACCTCAACATCATCCTTCCCAATACCTGCAACATTGTCCTTAGACCTAGAATCCCCAGAACCAACCTCTGTATCATTGCCAATGGACTGGGACTCCACCTCCTGAATAATAATCCTCTTGGCAGCCCATTTTCCTTTAGGATTTCCCTTCTTTCTTTTCTTGGAATTTCGGCCACAAGGTAAGAAGACCCATCCTCGCCCTCCTCATTCCACTCTTCCCCCCCAGTAGCGCTAGTATCTGAACTAGTCGAGCAAGAATCATCACTCAAAGCCTTTTCCTTGCCCTTAATAGATTTAGCATGAATGAGGGCTTTCACATGCTCCATTATAATCAAGATGAGGCCCTCATGCAGAACCGACGCCCTCCTATTTTTCAAATGCGCATACACAGATACCTCCAACGAGGACAAGAGAAAGAAAATAAATGAAATAAACAACCCATGTCTAAAATGATTTAAAAGAGTGAAATGGTGACCTAAAATTGTAGTGAACCTGCCTTCAAGGGTCACATACTGCATGATAATCTTGAATATCTACCCATATTTTCTTGAGAGACATCCGCTCGTAGCCCCAAGATGACAACTTGATAATTTTTTTCCATTCATCATCCTTAAATAATTGAGCCATAGCCTCCTCATTGCTCTTTTATTCTTTGAAGAATTTGTGACAACCACAAACAACCCAGTAACAATAGCTATAAAATCCTCATTGATCTCGAATACCATACCCTTAACCTAAAGCTTACGATTATGCTAATATGAAACAAATTTTTCCAAAGCCTTGGGATCATGGCCATGTAGCCTCTCTAGGAAAGGCGTGAAGTTACCATGCTCGAGGATCCTCCAAATTTTCCTATTCTTCCTTAAACTAGCGCAGGAATGGGGCTCAATTCTACTTTGGTCACCCCCCATATTCACAATAACAAGTAGCAGAAACCCTCAGATAGAAACGTTCAACTGAGAGACAACAAGCCAAGAGATACCCACAAAATGTGCGACTATAATGTAGGTACTAATGGTAATATAAAGCCACCAAATAAGCTTAGCCATATCCATCATTTCGCATTAAAATATTAGCACCCTCGGGAAGGAGGGAGTACTCCTCCCATACCTTATACTCATTAATTTTGACATCCTCATTAGCGAAAAATTCTGCCAATGATTTTCCCTCTCGATAGATGTGAGAAACACGAGTTTCCTTACAAGATCTCAACAAAATAATAGTATCCTTAATCAACTAATCAACAGTCCAGCTAGGCTTTTGGATTCCACGTAGACAATTGATGATGTTTAAAGAGTCTCCCTCCACCCAAAGTTTAGAGAAGTCCTTTTCCAAGGAAAATTTAATACTTATAAACATAGCCTCGACTTCCACACAATGATTAATTTAGTTAGTTATAAATTAATTTGGTTAATTATTAATTAACTCGGTTAATTATTAATTAACTCGGTTAATTATTAATTAACTCAGTTAATTATTAATTGATTTAATTGATTATTAATTGATTTGATTAATTATTAATTGATTTGATTAATTATTAATTGATTTTATTAATTATTAATTACTCATGCATTTTCACCTCACTAGTCAATTCCCACTCACTCTGAGTTCACTCCTCAATCAAATCAGCCTTCTAATCAATCTATCCTATCTGACTCATGCAGTCACTTCCACTTCTTTGATCAATCAATCTACTCTACTACCTTTGACACTCAGTTCACTAAAATCATGCAACAAGTTAACTATCCATCAATTCCTCTCATGGATTCTCATCCATGAATCTTTTTTTTAGGCGAAAGGCACAAGGCCTGTATAATATATTAATAATAAAAGGTAGTTACATAATGTCTATATATGAAAGAGAGAAAAAAGATTCAAAATGAGTGCAGTTATTATAAGCACTCAATTACAACCTATGCTTCTTGGACAAATAAATGCTACCCTTACAGAAAACCCCTTATCCATTAATCTTCTTAGTCTCTCATCGGATCTCAATTGTTGATCAATATCAAGAAATCTATAAAAAAGCCTATCATTACTAATGCTCTCTCTCTCTCTTAGATCGTTGCTAAGAAACTATACTCGTATCATTCGGTGCTCTATGCTATTGTGCTACCCAAAATATGAGAGCAAGTACTATTACACTATTCTCCAAGGTGAAAAGAGGAGAATGATGGAGCAAAGCGAAGGATTCACACAGGTTTATGATTTTTTTTGAGTGATTCTTTTATGCTTCATTGATATGATCTTTTGTTGAATGATTGTGGATTTAGCTTGTTTGCTTGCTTGTTATTGGTTTTCCTAATCAAATTTCTAGTTCATACAAGTAAATTCACATTTCTATTGAATAAATTGTCCCTTCCTCAACATCTTATAAATTATCACAAAATTTATCTAACTAAAGAAAGACTAAATTCCCTTTACAATTTTGGTCTAAGGAACTAGATCAATTATTTTCACTCTTAGGATCAATTTTGACTCCTTTCTAGATACAATATTCCCTAGTAACTTCCCTTATTCTACCCCAAATATGCTTTTTATGAGACTAAGGGAAATTCAATACTTCAAACTTCTTTTGTAGATGATCTCCAAATATTTATAATGGCCATTCTTATATTTTGAAATAGTTAGGTCATCTTAGTATATAGCTATGTTTTCATCAATCAACATACCAAAGTATACATCCATATCCCTTTAAAACACTGCTCCAAAATTTATCAAATTAATTGAAATTCTTAAATACATGTATGTTTCCCAAGGGGTTTTAAAAGTAATTTAATATTGCTCTAATTTTATCACCATGATTTGGTTATATCTAGAAAAATAATCCATCATAGACATTAACTTTGATCTAGTCACTTTCTATAATAAAATTTCCATATTTGACAAGGGATAATTATCTAAATGAACAAATACATCTTCATATTTCTCCACTACGCATATTGTCACAACCCATTTTGGCTATACAAATTAGATGAAAATTTTTAAGCATTTCAATTCACTAATTAGATACATGTTATTGATGTTTTCTTTTGTTGTAAGAATAATCAATGATATTTCTATAATTTTTTGTATGATTGATATACTTTCTATAATTGCTAAAGTTGATTGTATCAAATTGATTGCATAAATGATTCTTAAAGATTGTTTAAATATTCATTGATGTTATGATGCACCAATTACTACATTAACTATATGATATTGTAAATTATTATTAATTAATAATTATGACCTTTGATGAATTTGTGCACTAACTACCATCTTTATGGTCATGAGGTGGATGTAAGGATAGTTTCCCCATATTGTTCAAAGAGGGAGAGCATCATTAGTGAGAGAGCGATGGATCATGGATATGAGGCCATTGTTCCATAGTTGTAAGAATGCACACACATTTTCATGATTCATATGTCATGTGTATGCTCAATACATTTAGTTAGTAGTTTAAGTATTGTAATATCAATATCTTTATTTAGTTTAAAATTATGCTTTGAGTGATATTATATAATGATTATGATTCTATAGAGGAGGGGGATCAGCTGCTTTGAGACCCTAGGTCATGGGAGGGTCCAAAGCAATAGGCTGCCCTGATCTACCTCAAGCTTTTCTAAGTGATTGGATAGGTTTAAAGTTCTAAGGGATGAAAAGAAAGAGAAATCTAGTTGCTACTATCCCTTTGCTAACCTGAATGTTTCATAGAGTCAGGAGAGAAAATTTTCAAGGTTCGAATTGTGACTTAGACTGCTTACTACTAGAGGACTATAGTGCGGGACTCAGACTCCAACGCAGTGTGTTGGGGTCTCAGGGATGCCTTGGCGTCTGTATGAACAAAAAGTGCAAAGTATAGTCTAAAACACCAGAAAACCAACTGACAACCTAACTGGTAGAGTTTTATGCTATGAAAAAAATAGAAAGATACAAAATAAATAGTACAACAAGAAGAATACTACTATAAAACTAAACTAGAATTGACAAAAGAGGGATGTTAAAGGTAAACCTTTGAACCTGCAAGTTGAGGTCTTCACTAGATTTACTTGACGAATAACTTGGTGTCTTGCCCAGTGGGGTCTTGCCTAGTGAACATTACCCACCTACAAGGAAAAGGATGGATAACTATGTTGAGGTTGGGGCCATAGCTTCCTAATCTAGCTCTAGGGGTGCCATAGCTTCCTAATATAGCTTCAGAAGGAAGGGACTAAAGGAAGGAAGGTCCATCACTCCAAGGTGCATCGCTCCTACTACTCCAATTATTCATCCTAAACTGGGGGCCCTACCCTATCATGTTCAACCGGAAGCTACTACTTGGACTGATACTCTCACTGGGTTGCAAGAAAGGGAGGTTATTCTTGGTCCTTCATTCACCCTCAGTTGCCCCATACCTTAATTCTTTATCCTCTATTATCCAATCCCCATAACTTCTTTGGTTTCTCCCAACCACCAATAGATCAAAGAGGATAGACCATCCAAATTTTCTATTTGGAAGGGAGGTTATTGTTGGAAGGAAGGACCATCCTTCACTTCTACTATTCGACCGGGCAAGGGTTTGAGAAATGAGGGTGGTTGTATTAGCACACACAAGAATGAGAAAATGTTGGGGTTGTTTATAGAGGACTGCCTCGGTTAGTCCTCCACTTTGGTGCTTCCACCTCCATGGAAATTCAAATAGCAATGATTGTATAGAATGATTATTTGAAGAGAGTATATGAATGGAAATACCAAGCAATACACAAACAACAATATGCTACAATGTCAATAAGATGATCCAAAAGTAAATGATAATGGAGGATATCACCTTCTCAACCACGTGCTCTCAAGGCAAAAGGAGGAAGGTGTGAGATTGCAAGCTCTCCAAAGCCAATATTATCGCCACAATAGAGAGGACGAGCCAAAAAAATAGCAACTTGCAACTACAATGGAGGTTTGGTAAAGCTTGAAGGTGCTCAAAACAAAGTAGAGGGCAAGCATGTAGAGTAAATTTGATCAAGAGGTTGAATAAAAAAAATAGGAAATTTTAGTGAAAGAAGAAGGAAAAAGGGTCATTTGAAGTCGGTCAAGGGAGAAACAAGTGTTACACTTCATGTCCAATGGAGGAGTGTAACACCTTTGCGGATTCTAGAGGCATGAATCCTCTCAAGATGGTAGCGCGACGCGTGGACATCCGCACAGCGTGCACGCATCCTCGACAAAATTCCTCCACCAACACACAAATAGGATACTGGGTGGACATGGAGAAGTGGTAGATGTTGGGTCGCTTCATTAAAATTACATTTTTCTAATGTAAGGGGTATGCAAATGGGGAATTTGCAAGGGGTGCAAATTCACACCATTACATTTTTCCCCCACTTTAGTGAGCATATGTGTCAATAAATGCTAGGTAAAGTAAAGGAAGAGCTAAAAACATATACTTGAACCGTCGAGGAAGTAGACAACAATCTGACATGATCGAACATGCAAGAGAGAGAGATGGCTCCATAGGTACTCAGTCTTGCAGAAGGTGAACAAAAATCTTTGTAGGTGCTTGGTCCTATAGAATTGTCTCCACGGTACTTAGTCTCGCTGAAGGTGAACAAAGGTTCTATAAGTTCTCAATCCTATAGAATGAAAGGGCTTCACAGGTGTTCGGTCCTGCAAAGGAGGTGCCACAGGTGCTTAGTCCTGGGGGGCTAGAAATGAAAGGCTCTACAGAGTCTAATTGACCTTTACAGGGGCTCGGTCCTACAAGAAAAGCTTGACAAGGTGCTCGGTCCTACAAAGCAACATGTTAATCCGCAGATAAAACATGTTGGGCAAGAAAAATTCATGCAGATAGACATATAGTCATATCACAAAACAAGCAATTGAAGGAGAAGCTTTCAAAGGGCTCCCTAGGGAACCCTTCAAGATTGCAAGGGGACCATGCAAAGGGATGCTTCATTTGAAAAGTGATGACATTTTCACAAACAATCCTATCATCAAGGAATCCAAAAAAAAAGAAGGACCTCCTTAAAGGAGAATTTTTAATTCTTTTTTCTATGAATTCAATTTCGAAATAAAATCTTGTTAAGGGGATGCAACTTTTGAAAAATGTAGAAATTTTCAGCAGGGGATTTTTTGGTCATTGAATACACCTTATTGAAAATCGGAGAAGTAGGAGCCCCCCCTTAGGATGGTGCATGCAAACTGAAGGAGCATGTGGCATCCTAAGGAAAGGAAGAAAATGTATAGATATCATGGGCCATGATACATGATGAGATATAGATGTGAAAATTTTGTTGCCTCACACAAGGGACAAAACATAGGCACCCTAACATCAAGAAGCAAGCAAAGAAGAGAGAAAGATAAATAAAGAAATATAAGCAAAGATGAAGAAATCAAGAGATAGGGGGATCTGATAATTTAGGGTCAGAACTGTTCATAGATATAGATAGATAGATATAATATAATATACATATGAACTGTCATCCATCCCGAAATGTATCAGAATGTGAAGAAGAGCACATGAAGAAAAAAAGAAATTGAGTCAACATGGAAGGGAAGCCTAAATTCCCCCAACACTTTGGATCATCCCTAATTGTCGAAAGTCAAGGCACAACATATAGAAGAATGATAAAACATATAGAGGAAGTTTACGACACAATTTCACTCTTAGATGCAAGAACCTACAAGGGTGACAAGGGTCCTCTAGGAACACAAAAAAACAAGCACGGGGGAAACAAAACACACACACAAATCTAACCTACAGATAAAGAAGAGGTACTCCCTTAGTCCTCATCAACCAGGAGGTTGTCGTTCTCCCAATCTAGATCATCATAAAGGGAAGACAGATGAGCCTGCAAGGGTGAGATAGAAAGGGGAGCACCCTCCTTTTCTTCTACAACAAGAGCTAAAGAAGAGGGTCCCTCAAGGTCTTCTTCACTCAACTCTTGTGAGGTAAAATTCTTTAATCTTGAAAAGATTGCTAACAAAGCTAGGAAATCATCAACTGAGTTAAACATGCACTTGATAGGAGTGCCATGTGTTAACTGAATGAGAGATGAAGGAGGCGCTTGATATTCACCATCAATCTCATCAAAAGAGATGGTAACAAACTTGGGAGACACTGAGACTGCCTCCATCATCAGGACGATGCAAGCCAAAGCAAAACCCTCTCTCGAGGAAGGTAATGGTCTTCTTTTGACCTCCATCAGAAGTGAGGTAATCCTTCAACTTATGTTTCATTGGAGGATGTGGAATCCCCACATAGGAAGTGGAAGGCAAGGAGGAAGAGGACAAGGTCGCAACGGACACCATGGTTTTCAGCATGTCCATAGGCTGAGAGAATGGAGGGATGTCTGGAAGGGACATCAGAAGAGGAGGCTCCACTGAGGGAGCGATGAACACCTACACACTTTTGGGGTGAGGGTCACCAGCATTCAGGGGAGGAGCCGAAAGTAAAAATGAGACAACAAGAACTAAAGCGAAAGGAACAAAAGAGGGAGGCACAACAAGACATTCCAAAATAGGAGTTGTTGGCCCCTCTTCTACCTTCTACAAAGTAGCTTGCTCAGCAGCCAATGCCTTCCTCTAGCACTTATGCTCATGCACAAGTCTATTTCATCGGCTCTGGGAACTAGAACTCACTGCTTGAGAAGGAGCAAGAGGCTTCTATTCTACCATAGGTGTGTCCTCCACAACCATTGTTGGTGGGAGGGTATCCTCTTGGATGAGATCAGGAGCAGGAAGTGCAGGAGCGAGAACCACAACAGGTGGAGAAGCAGACTCAGGTGCCTCGGTGGTGGGCCTCTTCCCATTCACCACCCGAGGGGCAGGAGCAGTGGGAGGATAAGATACAGGGGAGACTCCATGAGGACCCTTCCCCTTACCATAGAAAATGTGCCTCGGCACCGTGGGTGATACGAGATGTTCGAATACTTGATGCTTGGCCTTCGGCCAAGCGGGCACCATCGAACTCCCCATGCGAGGCATGGGAGCAGAGGTCGAAGGTGCCACAACAGAGTGAGAGGTAGAAGTGGATGAGACAATAGAAGAATAGGAAGGCTCTTGGGTGCGAGAAGACTTCCCCTTTTGAGAGGAGGAGGAGCAGCCTGTTGTTATGCGATCATAGAACCTTTGACTGAAATGGCATAAGGGGAGATAGGGTAGGTCACCTTTAGCACTATTCCCCCATTCTTGTATTTGACATGTTGGAAATAGGATGCCATTTAATTGCAATCCTAAACATATTTCATGTATCTCCTAAGTCCTTGAAAATGTTCCCCAACACTAGGATTAGAAAGAGATTAAATTTGAATGAAATGAACATGTAAATTGACATTTGTGATTATTCCTAAATGATAGGAACATGTGGGGATGTCCAAGAAGAGATCCTAAAAGATAGGAGCACATGGGGTGCCCACATGGAAGGTGGAACCCACCTTTCTCTAGTTAACTGTTTGGAGGATTGATAACACTTTAGTAATGCATGTTTTGATCCTACAAAATAGGGATTGATATTTACATGAGTGGAGTGGCACTATCAATTTAGTATTAGTTTAGTTCAGTTCCATTCAGTTATGGTTCAATTATCTTCAGTTGCATGTAGTTATTTTGATTTGAATGCTAGTTGACTTCAGTTGACTTCAGTTGCATGACAGATAATAGGTGGATACTTTCAGTTAAGTGGGGATGATCAATCATGAATAATGTTTGCATGAATTGGTGGAGAGATATGTTTCAATTAACTAAGATTGACTTGGGCCCACCTTGGGTGCCTAAGTTGGCATCTTTCAGTTAACACCTTTTGCATGAAAAGATATTTACAAGGCTTAGTCAAGTGGGC
>VDFB02000015.1:6999394-7101595 GCA_007258455.2 Sequoia sempervirens | reverse complement strand
GATTGCATCCTTCCTTGGCTTCTTGTAAGTGTTGTCGTGCTTGGGCAGCAAGCATCTTGGCCTTATTAGCTCTTATAGACCACCCAACACACAACCGTTGTGTCCTTTTAAGAAGATCATAACTGTGTTTATGTCCTTTTGACGTTTCTTCCTTGTCTTTCCTTGTATCTTCTTCACGGATAGGTTGCCCCTTCCTGAGTGTTGGTCTAAGAGGTGTGCCCAGCTGAAAGTTATGTGTTCTAGCTACTATAGCTGTCGCAAAATTGATCCCTACTTTCACATCCTTAGCTGAAACGAAGTTTTCTCCCATCCAACTCCATGGTGTTGGATCCATAATATACCAAACATTATCAAACTGTAGGATTTTCTTGTTAGGCCATCTCTTGGTCTCCACAATCCACTCTCTAAGGCATGAAGCCTCATATTCAAATATTGATTTCTTAATCTTAAGCTTCATCCCCTTGTTTTTTATCACAGGATCTTTCAGAGTAGACTGTAAAATATCCGTTTCGGCCTTTGATTCTTGGACAGAATGTTGAACTTTAATGTCTTCAACAGATTTCTGGCAAACCTTCTCATCCCTTCTCCCACTCTCTTCAGCTACCTGCTCAACTTGTTCATCCTTTAATTCTGAAACATTCAAAGGAGGCTGATCAGGTCTAATGAAGTTCATCTTCCCTGTTTGTGTTTCTTTGTTTCCATCTGGATTCTCCCAACCTTGATGCTTCATCCCTGACTCATCCAGTCCATCATGTTCATGACTTAAAATAGCATCTCCTTGCCCAGAATTTTGTGCACCAGCTGTTCTCTTAGGTGACTCATAGTATAAGCCAGCTGCAGTCCAATACTTAACAGAATTCTTTTTCACCCTTTTCATAAGATCCAAAATGGGATCCCCTTTTCTGTTGTATGTATAGCAATTCTCCCAGATAAACTGAACGTCCTTAATAACATCCTTAGAGTTCCTGTACTTCTCACCTCTTTCCAATGCACTGCATACCGTGCCCAGGTCCATCGGTGTGTCGATGATATCAAAATAATCTGGGATTCCAAGAGCAATGGGATTCACTGGAGTATTGAAGGGTTCTGCTGCATCCATTTTAATGATTTTCTTCACAACCATCAAAGCATCCATCAATTCTTTTTCATTGTACTCAGACTGATCACTTGGACCTTTCTCAAAAGCAAGAGATTGCATTCTATGTTTCTGATGTAATGGTACCATATGTTTCTCCTGATTTTCTGAGTTACTGTGCAACTTCTCCATTTCACCATGAAGTGGGCTACTTCTCGTTTCATTATTTGTAGGCCTGCCTTGCCTAAGAGGAGTTGGCTGATCAAGAGGCCTTGCAGGCTTCAAGACGAAATTGCCTAGCTTCTCTGGGTTTTCTGAAGCAGGCTTTTGGTATTTCTTCATATACTTCGGTGAAATTTCATTTTCACTACTTGTTGACTTTTCAGGAGGAACAGAAGATCCTTCTTGAGACTTCGATGTCTTAACCTTTACTTTCAAATGTCTTTGTCTCTGTTGAAATGGTTCCATGCTCTTTCCTTCAACTGGTTCAATATTGACTCTATTTCTACCTGGCATATCATCCTTAACTGAATGCAAATCATTGTCCCTTTTTTTTTCAACTAATAAGGAAGTTTCCAAAATCTCAGGATGCTCTAACAATTTAGTTAAAGTCTTGTTATAATGCTCAAAGCTTTGCAACAATTTTCCCATACACTCCTGAAAGGACTCCATCTCACTCGCTGAAATATCTGTCACTCTGCTGCAAATGAAATTGAATCAAATACCCAAACAGGCTGGCAGGAGGCTCTGAGCTCTGATACCACTGTAAGGAGCCGTGCAATTTTTACCCAAAATTTTCTGTCTTAACCCCTTTGGAATTCTGACAACACCGGTGTGTGTGAGCTGATTTTATGCTGTTATGATTTACTGATCGTTTGTTTGATTAGAAGGGGACTTGTTTGTATTTTGGGTGGTATCTTTCTTTAGGACTGATAACTTCTTCCTTGTTTCAAGAAATAGAGGATATGCATTCAAATGCCAGTATATATGCTGATATTTCCCATATGCACAATTTCAATGTTATCGCAGCATACTTTCCATTACAAACTAAATCAAAAACACAACCTATACTGCTAAGAGATCAGTGATTCTTACAACACGTGCATAGCAACCACTAACAGGTACAAGAATGCATGGTGTTTTAAGGATTCATACAATTCTGACCTTACTGGGGACTGGTATGTCCATGAAAGATGCACAGAATTTTATATCAGAATTTAACAAAGTATGATTGACAATGGTTTCAACATGAGAGTCTGAATTAAGCTAAAAATCCACTCAGAAATTATTTGCAGACCTGACTGTAATAAGCTAAGCGGACTAGGGTCTATTAATGGAAAATTTCTTGAGTTTGTTGCCCAGAATGGACTTACAGCTGTATAGGAATTGTAATAGCTTCTATAAGAACAAAGTAATAAATCTCAGACCTGAGACAAGCGCTGGTGGACAGAAACGAGTTTGTAGATGACTGAATGTCGCCCAGAATGTGTATCAGACCTGAAACAAGCACCTGGAGGTCCAAGAACTCACTCGCACCTCTCCAAGCCTTCACAGTTTGCTTCTTTAAGGTTGTTCTCCTCCTTCAAGTGGGCAGGAAATACCAGCTGTAGATGCGTTTCTCTCAGTGCTCTCTTCAATCGCCAGCACAAAGCAGCGTTTCCACTTTTTTCCTGCCCAGAAATCACGTCTTTTCCAAAGCGGCCAAAAGCGTCTTCAAAACTTGACTCTAACAAAGTATTTTACTTGAATATTGGGCTTAGGGTTTCTCTCTGTGATGCCACGCTTCAAAAAGAGTCAACAACTCCAAATCACATTTCACGTGAGCAAAACTTCAACCAAAGAATCACGAAAATCAGATGATGCTTTGTTTTTCTGTCAATCCTTTGCTGGTGCCAGGCTAGGAGTGATCTCTCACACTCGAAACAAGGCGGCTAGGGTTTCCCAAACCCACGAATATCAGAAGCTCGAGTCTTCTCCCTTCAGAAATATGAATGCCAAAAATAAAAAGTGCCAATCAACTCTCCCATCTTTCTTTTGTATTTTTCACCTGCCCTAAAGTGGCGAATTTCCTTCTTAATTTTCACTCAAAATATTAGAGTGACATTTTATATTGTAATGCTTTAATATTTCATAAGTCACTTTTTAATATTTCACAATTCAAAATATAAGTGACTTTTGCCATATGATATTTCAATATTTTCCTAAGTCACTCTATAACTTGCTTTATCAATTATTTAATATCCCGCTTTTGTAAATAATTTAAGCGTTAGGGAATATTAAATAATTGAGTTATTTTGTCCAATTTTTTTGGGGACATTACAGTCCTCCCTTCCCGAATATTGCTTGTCCTCAAGCAATCCGCAACAACAAACCAGCCCCCACTGCCATAAACTCTGATATCTAAATGACAAACCATATGTGCCTGTCCACCAACCACCTGGATCCCAATTGATCCTGGAAAGAATGCAATATAGCACCCTTCGTATACAGTTGTAACTACTGACATGGTCAAGCCCTGCCATTCTGTGAAGCCAACTGCCTAACAAGTAAACTCTGGGATCCAAAACCTGAAATTCACCTCTATATAAATTGTGCACAGGGATCTCCATCTGCTGATCGGCGAACTCTGTCATTCCCAAACTGCAGTGATGAACCTCACGCAAACATACAATCCATAAACAAACTGGAAGTCCCTTAATCTCAACACCAACTGACTTCCGCTGCCCCACTCTGATAACCCCACGAGTCCAAACAAATAGAGTCTCAAACTCCTGTTGTTGGAAACATCCAGCTGGGTAAATAAATGTGAGAGTCCTATCCAATTTGGGCTCACCATCTGAAATCTTAAGTATGCCATACCAAAGTGAATCCACACATCCCTTATTCAACCCATATCTCTGTGTCA
Organism: Sequoia sempervirens; assembly: GCA_007258455.2. NCBI lineage: Eukaryota > Viridiplantae > Streptophyta > Pinopsida > Cupressales > Cupressaceae > Sequoia > Sequoia sempervirens. Next base: position 7,097,615 of record VDFB02000015.1, on the reverse strand, counting down.
TCAATATCATCATCAAATCCTGTACATGTGGGCTGAATGGACACTGGCGAGCACACCCCCTAATGCAACCGAAGTGAAACTCTCCTGCTTGTGCGGATGGAATACCAAAATAGTCATGCGTATCCCATCTAGTACTGCTGTTGTAACTCACGTCAACAATAGGAATGAAATCATAGTTGTCAACATACCCGTACATACTGAAGAAATCCATCAAATAAACTTGCTTCCACACACTCCCAAGAAACTGAATAGCTAGTGTGTAGCACGATAGGTCAGCAAATGCAATGTGAATCCAACTAGGGCAATCACTAACCCATGAAGTATCTATGAATGTGAAGTCACCAGTCAACAAATAAATTGTTGTCATGCCATGAGAAATAGGTGACAAACCCAAAGGCGTAGCATGTATGTCAAAAACACTCATCAAGGAGAACTCTAGAGTGGCTGGTCCACTATGGAGGTCATGAGCAAAATCATCAACTCCATGAATGAAATGATCAACAACTGAAAATTTTGAGTTATCTCCATCTATCCATGTGTCAAAACATGTAGGCATTCTCCTATGCTGTTCCATCCTGCTTGGAGTTTTCGCTAACCCATCCGAATGATATGTCTCATCAATCTCATCACTACAAACATGTGACCAACCTGAAATTTCTGCTTCACATAAATTCATTTGTCCATTGTATTTAGCTATCATAAGAGGCTTGTTCATGACATGTTCAACCTGAGTATCATCCTTCCGAAAGAGAGATTTAAGATAAGCCTCCCTTTGTTGTTTTTCTTGATCTAAGTGGTGAGCTTGTTCTTTGACTCGTTGAAGATGTGTTCTTTCACGAGAAGCCACTAGTTTAGCCTCCTTGGCCCTTTGTGACCATATATCACACCAAATTTGTGTCCTTTCCACATCCTCCCAAGTCTGATATACAAAATCAGAATTCTTATGACTTGAATTCACTTCACAAAATCCATTTTCAACACCCAATTTTTGAGCACCATCCATAGGAAACTCTATGGTATTATCATCCTTAGGTAAACTTGTTACCTCATAATGGATTGAGGGAATATTACAGCTGTTATAAAAATCAGAATACCTGTCATATTCGTGTGTCATGCCTTCAAGCTTCACAAGTGCATCTCCATTGAAAATTTCAAGCCCAACACTTACACTTTGTGTGCCAACACTTGTAAACTCATTTTCACAAGTTCTTCCATGTGTAAGAGTAGCAACCTCATAAGAGTGAGGAAGAATATCGCTGTCCCGAATCAGATCTGTGGAAACCTCTTTTATACTTACATTATAGTCATCAAACACCAACAAGTCTGGATTTGTCTCATCTTCTTCCCAAGTGTTTAGGGGTGGAAGTGGCTCAAAGAAGCTTTCATCACTAAATGTCACTAGGCTGCAAGGTACCTCCTTGTGTGATTCTTCATTCCTTTCCTCCATTTGTACATCTCCTGCACCATTTACCTTGTCATCTTGTACCCTAGGAGTAGCTGCTATAAACGACCGATCCTCTAAATTGTGAAAGGAGTGATTACGCCCATTTGAAAGTAAACAAGGATGAGCAATCTCTCTATCTTTAGCTATTTGTAAATAGTCTTCTTTAATCAACTCAACATGTTCTTCTTGCAGGCTCACCTTAAGAAGTTCTTCCCTTGTATACTCCACACCCACACATTCTTCCTTTGGCAGAATTAAGGATCTAATGTGTGACTCTCTTTGTCTTCTTGCATTATCTATCAGATTGCATCCTTCCTTGGCTTCTTGTAAGTGTTGTCGTGCTTGGGCAGCAAGCATCTTGGCCTTATTAGCTCTTATAGACCACCCAACACACAACCGTTGTGTCCTTTTAAGAAGATCATAACTGTGTTTATGTCCTTTTGACGTTTCTTCCTTGTCTTTCCTTGTATCTTCTTCACGGATAGGTTGCCCCTTCCTGAGTGTTGGTCTAAGAGGTGTGCCCAGCTGAAAGTTATGTGTTCTAGCTACTATAGCTGTCGCAAAATTGATCCCTACTTTCACATCCTTAGCTGAAACGAAGTTTTCTCCCATCCAACTCCATGGTGTTGGATCCATAATATACCAAACATTATCAAACTGTAGGATTTTCTTGTTAGGCCATCTCTTGGTCTCCACAATCCACTCTCTAAGGCATGAAGCCTCATATTCAAATATTGATTTCTTAATCTTAAGCTTCATCCCCTTGTTTTTTATCACAGGATCTTTCAGAGTAGACTGTAAAATATCCGTTTCGGCCTTTGATTCTTGGACAGAATGTTGAACTTTAATGTCTTCAACAGATTTCTGGCAAACCTTCTCATCCCTTCTCCCACTCTCTTCAGCTACCTGCTCAACTTGTTCATCCTTTAATTCTGAAACATTCAAAGAAGGCTGACCAGGTCTAATGAAGTTCATCTTCCCTGTTTGTGTTTCTTTGTTTCCATCTGGATTCTCCCAACCTTGATGCTCCATCCCTGACTCATCCAGTCCATCATGTTCATGACTTAAAATAGCATCTCCTTGCCCAGAATTTTGTGCACCAGCTGTTCTCTTAGGTGACTCATAGTATAAGCCAGCTGCAGTCCAATACTTAACAAAATTCTTTTTCACCCTTTTCATAAGATCCAAAATGGGATCGCCTTTTCTGTTGTATGTATAGCAATTCTCCCAGATAAACTGAACGTCCTTAAAAACATCCTTAGAGTTCCTGTACTTCTCACCTCTTTCCAATGCACTGCATACCGTGCCCAGGTCCATCGGTGTGTCGATGATATCAAAATAATCTGGGATTCCAAGAGCAATGGGATTCACTGGAGTATTGAAGGGTTCTGCTGCATCCATTTTAATGATTTTCTTCACAACCATCAAAGCATCCATCAATTCTTTTTCATTGTACTCAGACTGATCACTTGGACCTTTCTCAAAAGCAAGAGATTGCATTCTATGTTTCTGATGTAATGGTACCATATGTTTCTCCTGATTTCCTGAGTTACTGTGCAACTTCTCCATTTCACCATGAAGTGGGCTACTTCTCGTTTCATTATTTGTAGGCCTGCCTTGCCTAAGAGGAGTTGGCTGATCAAGAGGCCTTGCAGGCTTCAAGACGAAATTGCCTAGCTTCTCTGGGTTTTCTGAAGCAGGCTTTTGGTATTTCTTCATATACTTCGGTGAAATTTCATTTTCACTACTTGTTGACTTTTCAGGAGGAACAGAAGATCCTTCTTGAGACTTCGATGTCTTAACCTTTACTTTCAAATGTCTTTGTCTCTGTTGAAATGGTTCCATGCTCTTTCCTTCAACTGGTTCAATATTGACTCTATTTCTACCTGGCATATCATCCTTAACTGAATGCAAATCATTGTCCCTTTTTTTTTCAACTAATAAGGAAGTTTCCAAAATCTCAGGATGCTCTAACAATTTAGTTAAAGTCTTGTTATAATGCTCAAAGCTTTGCAACAATTTTCCCATACACTCCTGAAAGGACTCCATCTCACTCGCTGAAATATCTGTCACTCTGCTGCAAATGAAATTGAATCAAATACCCAAACAGGCTGGCAGGAGGCTCTGAGCTCTGATACCACTGTAAGGAGCCGTGCAATTTTTACCCAAAATTTTCTGTCTTAACCCCTTTGGAATTCTGACAACACCGGTGTGTGTGAGCTGATTTTATGCTGTTATGATTTACTGATCGTTTGTTTGATTAGAAGGGGACTTGTTTGTATTTTGGGTGGTATCTTTCTTTAGGACTGATAACTTCTTCCTTGTTTCAAGAAATAGAGGATATGCATTCAAATGCCAGTATATATGCTGATATTTCCCATATGCACAATTTCAATGTTATCGCAGCATACTTTCCATTACAAACTAAATCAAAAACACAACCTATACTGCTAAGAGATCAGTGATTCTTACAACACGTGCATAGCAACCACTAACAGGTACAAGAATGCATGGTGTTTTAAGGATTCATACAATTCTGACCTTACTGGGGACTGGTATGTCCATGAAAGATGCACAGAATTTTATATCAGAATTTAACAAAGTAGGATTGACAATGGTTTCAACATGAGAGTCTGAATTAAGCTAAAAATCCACTCAGAAATTATTTGCAGACCTGACTGTAATAAGCTAAAGACGGCTAGGGTCTAATTAATGGAAAATTTCTTGAGTTTACATTGCCCAGAATGGACTTACAGCTGTATAGGAATTGTAATAGCCTCTATAAGAACAAAGTAATAAATCTCAGACCTGAGACAAGCGCCTGGTGGACAGAAACGAGTTTGTAGATGACTGAATGTCGCCCAGAATGTATGTCAGACCTGGAACAAGCACCCAGAGGTCCAAGAACTCACTCGCACCTCTCCAAGCCTTCACAGTTTGCTTCTCTGAAGTTGTTCTCCCTTCAAGTGGCCACGAAATACCCAGCTGTAGATGCGTTTCGTCTCAGAATGCTCCTCTTTCAATCGCTCAGCACAAAACGCGTTTCCACTTTTTCCTGCCCAGAAATCACGTCTTTTTCCAAAAACGCCCAAAAACGTCTTCAAAACTTGACTCTAACAAAGTATTTTACTTGAATATTAGGCGCTTAGGGTTTCTCTGTGATGCCACGCCTTCAAAAAGAGTCAACAACTCCAAATCGCGATTTCCTGTGAGCAAAACTTCTGAAACCAAAAGAATCACGAAAATCAGATGATGCTTTGTTTTTCTGTCAATCCTTTGCTGGTGCCAGGCTAGGAGTGATCTCTCACACTCGAAACAAGGCGGCTAGGGTTTCCCAAACCCACGAATATCAGAAGCTCGAGTCTTCTCCCTTCAGAAAAATGAATGCCAAAGTAAAAAGTGCCAATCAACTCTCCCATCTTTCTTTTGTATTTTTCACCTGCCCTAAAGTGGCGAATTTCCTTCTTAATTTTCACTCAAAATATTAAAGTGACATTTTATATTGTAATGCTTTAATATTTCATAAGTCACTTTTTAATATTTCACAATTCAAAATATAAGTGACTTTTGCCATATGATATTTCAATATTTTCCTAAGTCACTCTATAACTTGCTTTATCAATTATTTAATATCCCGCTTTTGTAAATAATTTAAGCGTTAGGGAATATTAAATAATTGAGTTATTTTGTCCAATTTTTTTGGGGACATTACAGCATGGTTAGACAAGCCTAAGCCTTCAATCAAGAAGTTGCCCAAGAGACCTCGCCGGACAGACTTCAAGGAAGATTTCGGGGATATCATACTGATGTTGAACAGAATAGCTGGTAACCCGCAAGGCGCCTTTTTTGAGAGCTGGATGTACTATTTCATGGACGAGATCACTTCTGGTGTCAAAATGTTCAACTGGTCACGGATGATAAGTGACAACCTCCACGAACAATTGATCAACCTCGAAGAGACTAAGTCTTTTCATATGAGTTCGTATGTTGTATACCTGTTGGCCAGATCATACAAGTATCCAGGGTTGATCTGCAAGGGAAAAATTGGCAACGGGGAGAACGAACTCAGGCCTTACGACTGTTACCCACAGCTCCAATTGAAGGAGAAGACTCACTTCAGGAGGGTGCATGATGCCTTCCTAATGCATATTACCAGAAAGCTTCAAGGAGGAGTGCATCAGAGGCTGAGCCACGAGGCGAAAAGTCTTATCAGTAAATACGGGTCTTGGTTCATCCAGTTCCCTAAGTTCACATATGTCAGGATCCAGGGATTTACTAGAAATCCCTATAAATTGCCCATCTATCCGACAAATCGGATGATCTTGCTCAAGGTCTTGAGACAATTAGAAGAATACCAGAATATCCAAAGGCCAACCAAGAAAGCATCTGTCACATTCCCGTTTTTCATTGGGAACATGTTGGAGTATTGTCCATCAGCACAGGCAGCTAAGAGTGCAAGGTTGGAGATCCAGTGGTATCCTTTCACAGCCTACAAGTCCAGGGTCAACTATGACCCACATCATAACATTCGGACAGTGGAAGGGAGAAAGTACAAGCACAGGATGGAACTGGAAGATTTCTGGGCAAATGTTGCCGATGAGTATGAAGTTAGGCGGAAAATGTGGTCCAAGATGCCACTAAATTTCATGAGGGCAATTGAGTTTTGTCGGGTGCCTGATCAGTTACAAGATCATGGGAACCATGTCCAGCCACACTTCGAGGAAAGCCGACCTCTTCCTCCAGTGAAATGGTCAGAACCTGAGCATGCAGACTTGCAACCTTAATGAGGCCGGTGACTAAATACTCTCAGTGGTGGGTTGACTATCATGCCCAAGAATTGAGACAGAGAGGAATCACGCTCACATATGATCTACTGAGCGAGTCAGAGTCATATTCTTCTAATGCTGGTGCATCCCATCAGGACTTGGTCGGGATCGGAGAGAAAAGGAAGGAAATAGTCCCAAGTACAGAGCCTGCTTCCAAGAGGCATAAGGGAGAACCATCTCGTTCAGCAGCATCCCGGAATATTGACGAGTTGGTGGCTACTATAGATGAATCCTTGGTAGAGATGCTTGAACCTCCTCCAGTTCAGGAGGAAAATATTGAACCTATTCAGCTAGACGACGAGGAGCCTGCGTCACCTACAGACACGGAAATCTTAGGTTCAGACAATGCTATAGAAGCCCGGAATAACGACTTCGAGGAGGGAATGATTTCTGCTCTCAGGGAAGTTATGGATGTTCCGAATGAAGAAGAGGTTCAGGTAGAGGATGGAGTTGAGCAGTCGACCATTCCAGACTGGCTGTTAGAGAGAATGAAGATCCAGGTACCTGCAGAAGCTCAACAAGATGAGGATGATACTGCTGATTTCTTGGCAAGGCTAGAGCAAGTTGCAATCAAGAAGCCTGCTAAGAAATTCTCCACCATTCAAAGGAACGAGACAGGCAGCCGTTCCGTACATATTGCGGTACCCACAGTGGACAAGCCACAGGACGAGATTACGCCTCAGGAATATGCTATAACCACTGTTGACCTTGGCCCGACTTCAAAAGGCCAAGAAGTGGAGGAATTGGATAATTCCGTCTCGACCATCAAGGCGAGACTGGAAAAGGAAGTGGCTAAAAAGAAGGAGTATAAGAAGGAGGTCGAACGTCTTAAGGAATACATACAGCATTTGACCCAGCCACTTGATCAGGGCAATGCGATTGTTCCTCCTCTTCTCAATTCATCACAGGAGGTGACCAAGGAAGTCGAGCACGGAATGGTAACAGCCAGAGAGGCTCAGGACTGGATGGCAAGCGAAGGTACGGATGCAGCCTTGTTCATGGAGAAGCTGGCACTTGCTTATGGATGAACCTCTTCATTTCTTTCCAAACTGATGGATATGGCAGAGGCATGGGAAGGTATTCCGGATATGCAGGAAAGGCTTATTCCAAGCCTTAGAATCTTGAAGGGCACTCCAAGAGAGGAGTTGGTTGATAAAAGGGTGATTGCTGCAGGGGCAGCATATGATTTCAATCACTGGTTTTGGGCAGTGACTATACGAGAAGAAGTCTTGGAGAAGGCAAAAGTAGATGGGCTTGGAATTGAAGAACAGGTCAGGAAAATCTAGGAGAAGATTTACATGACAACTACAGAAGTGTTCGACCGTGAAATCATCCGGGAGAATGACATGCAGTTGGAGAGATTGAAGCATAAAGTTCAAGAAACTTTCTTCTCGACCACTGGACCATTTCTGAGACAAGACTTTGCGAGAGTGGCAAGACTCTCATCCATTCGAAAGGATTTTGAGGAGCAGGAGGCAGATTGGGAAAGTACTTTTGCTAAATGTGCTGAGAAGTTGGACGGACTTGAATTCCGGATCAGCATGCTGCCACCCGTCACAATGGAGGAGGTCATCGCTGTAGTGTCCAGATTCATCGAACACAATGCTGCTCTGAAGGATAAGGACGCCTCTCCTAGATAATAGCTGGAACTACCGCTTTACTGATTGATTTCTAGTTGATGACTTGTTATTTTGGGAAACCCTAATTAGGGTTTGGTTGTAATAATCTTGGCCGTTAATCTTGTTTTAATCTCGGCCCTTCATTTCATTTTTGAAGCTCTATATAAACTGATGCTCTCTCACTTTCATTTGTGTGGAGATAGAATATGAGATTGTTGCATTGAGACTGTTTTGAATAATAAAAGCTCTTGAGCATGATTTGCCTTGAATAACTTCTTATTATCAAATAGTAAGCGAGGTTGCATATCTTCTTCCGCCATAGATTAAAGTTAAAGTTAGATTAGGTAGAATTTGCTTTGAAAATTGGTTAATTGAATGAGAGATTGATTGTATTGATTCAATGGTGAAGTGTAGCTCATACTTTCTTCGAATGGATGATTTGCATTCGATGCGTAAAGTTAGCCTGAGCTCTTAATTGTGGAAACTTAACTTTAGCCTCATTCGAGGTTTGAAAATTATTCTCACAACCCTTGAAGATTGCACCCATTTTGCATATGTTGTCCTGCAGGAGGCGAAACAAAGTGTGGTTTATCCCTTTCACCGAATCCTTACTGTCTCTTGAGTTCTTAGGCATAGACTAGATTCTCCTAAACCCTATTCTTTTTGCCATTTTTTTGAGATCCACATTGAAAGCCCGCTAAAATCTAAAATTCAATTTTGGCATTCTATAAATTGAGCTAAATCTTGTTAAAATGCCATGTTGTCGGGCTTTGTAGGGTCAAAACCAACTAAGTAGAATCTTGGTAAGAACACATCGCAAAATTTTGAAAAATTTGAAAATTAGATTTTTTCTTCCCCATTTTCTCAGGAAACCCCGAAAATAGTGGACTTTCCTTAAATGATCAAAATGATTTTGATAGGATTTCAGAAGTATCAATGCATCACACATTGGTCAAGCCCAATCATCAAAAGACATGTTTTACTCTGGTGGGTCTATTTCTATTTTTCAAGAACAAAGTTAGAACCTCTGCAGCCATTAATGGCAGATTGGCCAGTACCAGGTGCTGAAAGTTAAACTCCAAAAGCTTCAACGACGCAACCATGGCGGAAAAGGTCAAAAATGATGTTGTTTGATGAAGGAGATTCCTGAAAGTGAAAAAGGTCAAAATTTGACTAACTCTGGAAACGTTACGAAGGAGAGAACTCAAAATGCTGAAAAGAGCCCTTTTCAAGCAAGGGCGCCCATGATCTTTGAGGGTCAAATGTTGTCAGTAAGATCATCCGAAGCAGTCATTCTCGACGTTTGATTACTGACTCAACAGTGAAACAAACAGATTAATCATCTGAGGGACAGATCACAAGCAGCGGCTGACGAAGCAAAAAGAGGCAGTTGAGGAGATATCAGGAAACCATAGTTAAACAGCGAAGTTCTAAGAAAAGGAGCCTTTTCAAAAGAAAGGCGCCCTTTCTTTTGGACTTCCGGATGCTGACCAATGACAAAAGGCTTCCTAGGATAACTCTCTCAGCACAAGTAGATCTCGGAAACGCAACTGCAAGCATCAACATCTGTCAGAGCAGTCAACGGATAATCAAGATCAAAGTAGGCAACTTTCCAGATGAAAATAATCAGGCCAAAGGGCAAAAGCGCCCTTTTCAAGGAGGGGCGCCCTTGAATAAAGGAACCCTAATTTGAGATCCAGGTTTCCTGAATCAGTCATTCTTGGCAGAACAGAGCTAGGTACCTGATGAAACATCAAGCAAAATCATCTGACTCTCCGATCAACGAGAAATCCAGATCAAGGCACGAGAGGTCATTTCAAAAAGCTGAAGAACGAAGATTGAAAAATCACTAAGGCATTGGCAAAAGCGCCTTTCCTAGGGAAAGGCGCCCATTCTTTTGAAGCCTTAAACTCAGCTTTTTATCAAACAGTCTCCCAGGCACTTCTCTTCAGTTCGGATCCAGCTCCACAGTGAATGTGTCCACGACATCTCAAGATCAATAGACAATGCTAGATTCAGGATCAAACAGAGGACTTTCAGGAGAGAAAATATTTAAAAACTTGCAAGAAACCAAAAGGGACGCCTAAAGAAGTCAAGGGTCAAATTGTTGACTAAAGTCAAAAGTTTTTGAGTTAAAATTGGCTAAAAGGCTCCACGATCAGTGGAAATCACCTTTTCAACTTTAGTTCAAGCCCAAATCACCTTTTGAGCTTGTGTTAGGTCCCCAATTTTGTGGATCTGAAGCTTAAACATATATATTCAAGGTGAAGGCGTCCCATTTCATTATTTCATTGCAGGATAAAAGATCAAAATCAGCCACAAGCTCTCAAGGACGCCATTGATAGATCTGAAGAAGGTTTTCATCCGTTCTTCATTTTTCTTGCAGATCTGAAGCAGGAAAGGATTGCTATTTTGAGGATTGGACTCAGAGATAGATTTTTTTTCAGGGAATCAGATAAAATTTCCAATCCATCTTCTGTCTATTTCCTCTCTTCTCGTCTTAGGTTTTCTTGCATTTGACAGAAAAAGCAACAGGCTACATCAGATCAGATCAACTGGGTAGATTCAGCATTATTTTCTAGAGAAACCCATCTCGACAAATTTTCCAAAATCAACAAACTTGCTGCCCCTATTTTGGGGGTTTTTCCGAAAAGCTCTAATCCAAATTCTCGAGGAACTAGGTTTGTTCCCAAAGATTGAAGCACAAAATAAAACCCATGTGCCAGATTTTTCCTGAAAAAATACTTCCTAGACGCTTACTTTTAAGTGGTTTCAAAATCAACTAGGGTCAAGATTACACTAATCTTTAAGTTTTCGTGATGCAAGAGACTCCTGTGTGCAATAATGCAGACCAAGACGGTCTTACTCCATGATTACCTGAAAACAGTTGACACAAATCTACACCAAGTAAATCCAGTGGTTGATTTGGAGCAGCTAGAAGGCATGAATCAAATTACGTTACAGAATATTGAAGAATCCGGGCTGCTGCAGGCCGCATCAATTCCCATCACACTACAAAGCGTAGAGCTTGTAATTGCTTGTATCAAGCATTATAACCCTACCACCAGAGAAATCAGAGCAGCAGATGGAAGAATTGTTTGCAGTCTAAAGCCTCAGGATATCGAAAGGTGTTTTGATATTCCATCATGTCCTAACAGCAAAGTCATATCAGTGACGGAATGTGAGAAAGCATTTGAGACAGCTAAGGACAAATGTCAAAGGATAATGGCCGAAAAATGGCTAAAAGTGACAAAGGAAAACTTGCCTAAGCCGTTGGGACGAGGAGAATGCAAAGATGAGTACGCAGTGTTAATCACTCTACTCAATAGAATCACTGGAGAAGAAGATGGTCGTCAATTCCAGCCATGGATGTACTATGTCGTCGCTAAAATCATTGGCAGGAAGGAATACTATGACTGGGCCACTTTGATCAGTGACACACTCCACCGACAAATCACTGGGTATCTGGAAGCTCATAGGTTCCACATGTGCTCTTACCTGGTATACTTGATCGCCTTCCAAGGTGAATTCAGGTTATTGAACAATGTAGGAACCTTAGGTGTGCAGAAGGTTCACGAACATTTCACACGTCTTGAGTTTACTCAAGCGGAAAGGCACTTCAAGAAAATAAGTGATCACTTCACTATGCACACAATACGTGAGCTTAACCATGAGATGCACGTGCGTATTTCACAGACAGCCAGAGAGGCAATGGCGGATTGGGCAGATTGGTTCATCCAATTTCCCACGTTCTCCTACATACGCGTGTATGGCTACATTGGCCACCCTGCCATGCTACCAAGATACCCTTCAGATAGGGTAGTCTTCATGGAATTCCTGAGACAGTTGTCCGAGGTTCATATCCACTTGCGCTTGAAGAGGAAGACAGCTGTTAACTTTCCCGCTGAAATGGGACTGTATAGATGTGGATTCGCGGCAGATGCTAAGATGATGAGTCAAGAAACAGCGAGGTTTAACCTCAAGTATCTCATTGATAGAAGATCCTGTGATCCCAGAGGACTCTATGCAGCACACCTTGAGCAACACTCGTCACATAAGTCTTCTATGGAAGATTATTGGGTAAATTGTAAAGACGAGTATGAAGTGCGAAGAAGGAACTACAGCAGATTCAGACTCTCACAGATTGCTGATTTTATGTCAGCAGACATTGAGGGCCTCTCCGACGATGAAGGGGAAGTCATTCTCCCCTCATTCTTTGTAGATTCAGTTGACTCCCAACCGCTCCCGAGAGTGGATTGGTATGCCAAAGAAGACACTTCTATAGAAGAAAGAACGAGTAGAGTGGTTAGAAATAGCCAACTCTATCTCGACAGCAAGAAATCAAGGAAGGTGATACCTCACAGAACAGAGCCGCCACAGGTTCAGTCTACACCACCTTCCACTTCAAGAAGGAAGCTCAGGAAGAAGCAATGGTGCAATCCTCCCCGAGGGATGAGGATGTCGAAGCCTAGAACACAGAGGACACCAGTGGAGAAAGCCACACATAGTCCTGAAATAATCACAGGTATTGCTGCCCCAGAACAAAGAGTAGAGACTGCTACCCCTGATTCAGCAAAAATTATCACAGAGGAACCAGCAGCAGTAGTTGTTGAACCAGTGGTTGAGCCAATGGTAGAAGCAGCAGCAGAAACGGTGCCTGTTATGGAAGCAGAGCCGCCAATATCACCAGTATCATAGCAGACACAAGTCCTCATCGACTTGGATTCGCCACCGAGAGACATTGCTCCAGCACAGTCTCACACATCTAGCATTCAAGGGCCTCACGTCCCTCCTAGCGAAGTTCGCCGAGATTCTATTTGGCTTGAAGGCTTCCTAGGAAGAAAGAGGGAAAAACCCTCATATGAACTTGACTTTACCGAATTCGACCACGTCCCACAAGACACGTCGGCGAAGAAGTTAAAGAAACAAGTTCACATAGAAAGGAATGCAGAGTGTGAAATCATCATAGAGACTGCCGCTCCACCAGTAGAGAAAGGCATACAAGAGGTCCAAGTCGAAGACTATACTTTGTCTCAACTTAACCTCGGGAAGACTACACGACAGGTGGAGGCAGACCTTCTTGGAATAGCTTCGGTGAGCGCACAAGAAAGGATGGCAAAGGATGGTAAAGAAAAGGCAGCCTTAAAGGCTGAAAATCCGAAACTGAGGTCTTACATAACCAGCTTGATACATGGCACACCCAACGTCTCAGCCCTACCAGCAGGACTACTAGACCTCCTCGCCGAACAAAATCATCGGCAATTGATAACATTCGGCAAACACTTGAGAGATCAAGTGGAAGAGTTTGTTCTCAAAGGTAGATGTATACTGGCAAACCTATACCAGTTACGGGATAGAGCACATGGACTTCGTGCAGAGATCCAGCAGTCAGAACAAAGGATTGCAGAAAGGAGGCTTGAAGACGAAAGCACAAAGATTTGCAATTGGCATATCAATCAGTATACTCTGAGGAAAACAAGCAACATCTTTTTGCTTGGAAGGAACAATTGGCGTACAAGGTGAAAGCCTATGACGCTCATTCAGTAGAGTTGATTGATTACAGACGGGTAGTTGCCACTATTATCAACTTCGCAAGAATGTTGGTGATATCTTTCCCTTGCATGGAATATCAGCGTGAGGGAGGAGAATACGTCGAGATGGTTACTGTACAGAACCAGTTCAGGGATGTCATCCGTAGTACCTTTCTTGATGATCCAGATGGTTGCAAGCTGGCTAAGGTAGCAGCTTTATCAACCAAGTTTGAAGAGGCAGCATCTCAGTGTATGGACTTCGGAAATCAGCTCACAATGGGTGAGGTCATGCTACGACGCCACGTCATCATTCTACAAAGCATTAATTCCCCAGAAGCTGATGAAGTCAATCAATGGATAGAGACACTGCTGATTAGTGGCGAATTATAAATGCACCAAAGAAGGACGCCATACCCCCTCCAAGTGGCATTTATGAGACTTGAGTTTGACTTGATGCTTCTTTCCAAGTCAACTCAAGATGATATTAAATGTAGTTGGAGTTAACTTGATGCTTCTTTCCAAGTTTAACTCCACTTTCCTTAAATCATGCATTGTCAGATCCCACTGATTAAGGATGTCTATTTGACTTCCATGATTTATGGATCTTTAGATCTCCACTAAATGTGGATGTCTATTTTGGAGGAATACTTTCATTAAAGTTTACCTTTAGTTTACTTTCAGTCAACTGAAGTAGTTTCCAGTTGACTCTTTGTTGATTTTCAGTTAACTGAAGTAGTTTTCCAGTTAACTGCTTGTTCCCCCTTTTAGGAATAAATCTTGCTAATTGATTGGCAAGAACTCATTGTTAACTCAAGGAGATTTTGGGGTTACCCACTCCTTTTGAGTTCTATAAATAAGAGCCTTGGGCTCATTATTTGTTTAACTTTTTACTTGCTATGCAAAATTGCTGCGCCATTGTTGCCAAATGCTTTGAAAGCGGATACTTGTTCACTCTTGGATGAGAGTTCGTTGGTTGATTGTAACTGTGCATGATTTCGTGCTCTTGCCTTCCCAACTTTTGTAATTCGTTGATGAAGCATTGAAGAAGAATATCAGAAGGCGCTTGCATTTTGATCATCTTATTTGAGTTATGTCTATGTCTTGTATCTAAATAGCTTGTTGTTTCATTTCCCTCCTCGGATAGGAGCCCCTCCTCCTTGGATATTTGTTATTGACGGTTATCGTTTGATGTTGTTCAATGTATTGACTTTCAAGCTATACTTCGGATAGGAGTCCCTCCTCCTTAGCAAGCTAGTCGGCCAAGGCATCGTAAATTTTGTTGTTTCTCGTGAACTATTTCCTAGCCCATACCTCGGATAGGAGTCCCTCCTCCTTGGCAGGTCTCAGATCTAGTTTACCGTATAGAGTGTTTGCTTGTACCAACCTTATCCCGGTGTATACCCGAGAGTTCAGAGCCTCGGTCATATTCTCAGGAGACGGCGAATTCAGGTGATCCAACCATCCCATTCCCGCTCCTTTACCCTCATGCTCTGTTTATCTTGAAGGTATTGGATAGATAAAAGCTAGTTAGTCGTAGTTGAGATCTGCAGAAACCAGAGAAAAAGCTTAGCTACGGCGCATTGTGTTTGTGCACCCTTGTGTCCTGCCGCTGAAGCATAAAAAGATAGGAACTTTAGTTAACATTTCCCTTCCTTACGCATTGCTCCCAGCAGAGAGGGACTTCTCCTCTTTAAATAACGAAGAAGTGTTGCAAAACATTTGAAATAGCTGAACGTTTACAATCAGCACTCCAGAGGTGCTAATTTAAATGCCAACAAGTCCTAAGTGAAGAAAGCCTTCAATGATAAATTCCCTAAGTCCTGAACTTGTGAAGATTTTCTTACGTAAGTCCCCTTGTTTATTACCAGCATATCACAACGGCCATTGAGCTTATCCACACGTCGAGACCTGACTAAAGAAACCTTGGAATCGCCATATGATCTTCTCGCAATCTTAGCATACGCGGTGGTTTTTCAAGAGAGGATAGAGTGTCTTTGGACATTTTTTTCTGAAGTGTTCGGTGGATGATAAAACGTACACCAACACTTCCTAAGACGGATTTGGGAACCTGGGATCATACTTGTTTGGGTATGGATCAGTCTTAATTTTTCTGGATTTGTGGTGGTATTGCTTGAAGACAAGCAATTTTGGGAAGGGCGGACTGTAATGTCCCCATTTTTAGCACTGCATTTCTCAGCGATTGATGGCCTATTCCCGGAGTGCTGTCGGCTAGTCAGAGGTAGAATTAGGGTTTCCGACTGTTTGGTGGGTTCTCTTGAAGATTCAGGGTTCTGCTTGTTGGAGTTTGGGATTTTGGATTGCGGATTCTTTCTGGGTTTTCAGAGAGCTTCGCAATGGTGGCACATGCATCGCATTCTGAGCAACTTCTTGAATTTACTATTTTTAGTAAATTCTATATTTAGCAGTGGTCCAGTTAGCACCAGCTCAGTCAACTTTCCTTCACTTGCAGTTCATTGGGTGATCATGATTTTTGGCTTAAGAGGTTCATTTTGGAGAAATAAGTTATTTAAAGTCAATAATGTTTTATTTTATAAAATAACCCCTTGTCCTAGCAATATGACTTTAAGTCATTTTAAAGAAGGAGACTTTGAGGGTTATTCTCTCATGAGGAACATATTGCGACTTTTCCTAAAGTTAATTGCTCAAGTGGAATTGGACGCCAACCTTGAGAGATGTTATATTATTTTAAAAGTGATTTTTATCTCTAGAGGAATGGGACGCCATTTAGAGGGAGCAGATAAAACAAAGTCAGAAAACCTAAAAGTGTCTTGTGGTGGGGCGCACTTCTTAGGGTTTTCAAGAGATCTTCTCAAAGGTCTATATAAGGAGGCTACTTCTATTCTTTTGGATCATCTTTTATCTACAGGAATGTTATGCTGCCGGTTTGGCTTTGGGATTGCTTCGAGGAATGTAAGCCTCCTAGCTTGGCTCTTCTTCTTGCTTGAAAAACAGCAACTAATTGAGAGGTTTGAGTGTTATTGATTTGTCTTTTCAGTTATAGTTGGTTCCCTATCCTTTGTAGTTGAGTTATATCATTTTCTATCAATTCCAGAGTTGCTGGTCATGACTGCTGAATGTATGTTTCTGTTCACAAGTCTCAAATCTTAGACATTCTCATTCTGGGTATTGTCTCATTGTGTTTCCCTGTTGGAGGCGACCCTTCATGAATATTTGCAGATTTTAATATGAAGTTTATGATTTTATAAAGCAAATTCGTCATTCCTTGAAGGCCGTACTTTCTGGAGTGCCTTGGGTTTCGTGTTAGTAATTAATAACCACTTTTAGTTGCCATTTCTTATTACTAAACTAGGCGCCATCATTTTGAAGGTCTATTGCATCAAACTTGAAGTCTTTTGGGACAGTTTAGAGTGATATACAAGCAATTTAGTGGGTTACAGGCATGCTGGTTTTACATTTAAAAGTGCAGATCTGTATAGATCAGAATCTTAAATCTGGTTCTTGAGTGAAGAAATTAGTCTTGGCATTTCCATTAAGCAAGGAGAATCCTCTTATTAGATGTTCGTTGAATTGTTCTAACTCTATGCTCTTGGCAGGCGAATTCTTTTCACTTTGTAAGCTGAACAGTAGTACTGTCAGCATCTTTCTTCTAATCTTGTTTTCATGCTTGTAATATCTTACATCTCCACCCTATGGTAGCTCCATTCCCACTCCGGGTTTGAAAGCACATTCTGGGTGTTGAGTTTACTTTCAGCATTCTCGCTTTTTCCTTAATTGCATTGTAATTCTTAGTATCTCCGTCATATGGTAGCTCCCATTCCATCTCGGATTGGAAAGCACATTCTTGACGTCGAGTTATTTCAGCTTATTAGTTGGTAGGGATCCTCTGACCACATGCTCGTCGTTCTCCGGCGCATTCTTGGTTAGAGTTCTTGTATAAGCATTTCAATTCAGATCCTCTGACCAATGCTCACACCTTGCCCACATCGGGATCTTGGTGTACATTCTGGTTAGAGTTGCTTCAGTATCGTTTTGGTTTAGAGCTAACCCTAACGACTGTGTATTGCTCTGCTTATTGTAATTGAAAAGTTGAAAAAAATTGGCTCGGAATATTTCAGGTAACAAGAATGGATGCCGCTACCAGCAATCCAGAACGCTCAAGATTTCTCAATGAATTGCTGCTAACACCCTCCATACTGCTCAGATTAACCACTGGATAAACATGATTTAAGTCTGTATCTGAAGTTTTGACAAAATTATGCATAAGAGCCGATTTGGTATTATAATCAATGAGATTGAACTGCATTTTGAAAATGAAGACTTTTGATTGTAAAGTCGAATATACTTGAACAACTTTCTGGAAAAACTGAAAACCTCTGGACAAGGCTAAAAATAGCTTATGACGAAAGAAATTTTTGAAATTTTTCTGAAATGTGGGTTTTGTGCAGAATCAAATTCTAAGACAACCCAGATAGCTTGATTCTCGAAAAAATGTGTTTTAGGCCCACATGCAAAGAAATTCTCGAAAAAAAAAACACAGAGCTTCAGAATGAAGACTACGGGGCAATTTTCTCGAAAAAATCTAAGACATGGGTTTTGCTGCAAATACTGAAGTATGCGAACCCAGATGATCAAACTCTGAAAATATGCTGAATTTCTTTGACATGCGAAGAAAGTACCTAAGATGAGAAATAGAAGAAATAAGACATAAGATAGAAAGTTTTGTTTGCTCAGCTTCTGTAGAATTCGCCTATCTCTGTTTTGGAATTTGATGAACCCTGCATGCAAACTGAAAACAAAGTCTTGAATCTTCTTCCTCTGAACAATCTGAATCCGTTTCTATGAAGAACGCTGGATTCTGACACCTATAGCACCTTTAAATTGCTGCTCGCTCAAGAAGAATGTATACTTCAAAGCTTGTGATGAAGAAATAATGGACGCCAATGCTTGAATAAATAGAGTTTCTTCACTGAAATTCGCACAAAAGCATTAAACCTTGAAAATGGCGCTTAGCTTATGATTGGACCCCAATTTTAGTTAACTGAAACTAAAATAAACTAAATAAAGCACCATGCTAAGGCGTCCCTTTTTAGTCTTCAGTTGACAACACCATTTAAAGCATCATGCGAATTTGACTTCAGTTGACAATCCTTATTGAATTCGCCATACTTCACATGCTTTAAATTCACAACTAAGAACTAAAGCGTCCCTTTTCAGAAGTTCAGTTGATAATAAGAAGTGAATTCGCCATACTTCAAACTCATGCTTTAAATCTTTAAAAATTTAAAATAAGGCGCCCCTTTTCAGAACTTCAGTTGACAAAAAGTGAAGCGCCAACTTCACAATTCACTTCACAATTTCAACCAATTGCGCCATGCATGCAAACTTAAGTTGATTTTCAAGCATAAACTTCAGTTAAGTGAACATGCAAACAAGTTAACTCAACATGCAAAGTTGTTAACTGGACATGCAAACTAGTTAACTCGACATGCGAACTGAAAGATCACTCAACATGCCAATATGTGAACTGGAGATGACAACCCAGAAATCCTTCAGTCTAACTGAAGTCAGAACTCAAGTTAGGGCGCACCAGTCAACTTCTTTCGAAAAACCAACTTTGACCTCTCTAGGCGTTTTCTAGACTTAGCCAATTTTGATGAAAATTTGGATTTAAACCTCTTTCGGGACCTCTGTTCATCCTCCGACACTGGCTGGCTGACTCCACCGATTGACTGGTTGACAGATGCATCGCAGAGCAGGACAAAAACTGATCAAAAGGTACCTTGAGACTGAACATCATAAAACTAAGATCTGAAGGCTCAAAAAACCAAGCGCCTTTTTCAAGAACTGCTCTTTTTCTCAGACTTAGTCAAATTTTCTCATCATCTCATACGAAGGGAAAAACAAATCCTTCATAACTTCTGATTGACGAAGTTTCAGGACTGGATCACAGGTTCACTGCGGAGCTGACCTCATTCGACATGATAGCTGCAAAGGCACATTTCTCCAGAAAACATCATCTGAGGGGTGAAAACCAAGGGCGCCTTTTTGAAAAGTTGCTCTTTTCTCCCCAAACTTAGCCATTTCTAGAACTGACGAAAATATCATTAAAACTCTGACTGCAAGCTGCTGAGTCATCTTCTGATCTGACGGAGACAGGCGACGGAAAGTTGAACGTAACACGGACAAATTGAAAATCTGAGATCATCAAAAAGAAGGCATTAAAGGCTTGAAAAGCTCAAGCGCCTTTCTAAAAAAGTGCTCTTTTGCTTTTTCCTTGATATTTTGACTAAGATTTGACCCTATGTTTGACCTCTGGTTCAAGCACTTCTGCAACTCAGATTCACCTACTGACGGATGCGTCGCGAAGCTTGAACAAATATGAGATAAACATCTTGGGTGGCATTTAGTCAAAAACCTTCATTTAACACCTCAAAAAAATGGGCGCCTTTCTCAAAAGCTGCTCTTTTCTCCAGTGTTAGCCAATTTTACTTTCCTCTCGTTTTGCGCTATATCTTCCGTAACTTGCACGAAACAGGTCCGTTTGACAAGCTTGATAGCCCATTGCGAAGCTGACGTGATGCCGGACAAATGCCTGCTAGAGGTGACAAACCCTAAAAACAAGATCTGAGCCCCTAAAAGATAGGGCGCCCTTTTGAAAATGTGCTCCCCTCTCCAGAGATTGAAAATTTTGATGATTTTCCTTCAGATTTTCACTTTTCTTGAATTTCCTCAATAACAGACTGACATGACACTAACACCAACTCCATATTTAAAAAGCCCAAAAATGACCTTCTGACATCACTTTAACAAGATTAAGACTCAATTAAGCAAAATGCCTTAGTGAAGCAAAAATTTTGGTTTTGGGTACAACAAATACATTTCAAAATACATCATAAAACAAAAAAAACAAGGGCAGATTGAGGGTGTATATTACAATGGTATCAAATCCTGCCATCCTACCATCCTGGAGAGTTATTTGTGAATGATAAGTTTACAAGTATTGAAGGGTTGATGTAGTATGTGTTGTCCCTGATTTTTGACATACAAAAATCAGAGATAACCCATCAAAATTTTGACATTTTTAGGCCTCAAGGCACGTATTACGAGGTAAAGAGGTTGGGAATTTTAAGTTTTGGGTCTATAGTCCTTTTGGCTAACATTTTTCATTCTCTCGTCCGTTTTTGTGAAATTCTGAGTCATTTTTCTCATGTTTTTGGTCAATTTCGGGTTTTAGAGGCATCACTGCAAGTGTGGGGGTTTCAAGTTCTAAAATGCAAGTGATACATTCACTTGCAATCAAGTTCCCAAGACCCGATTTCACTTTATGAGCTTTTTAAGTCACTTTTGTGTTTTTAAATTGATCACTTGTAGTGGGGGTCCCAAGACCCGATTTACAAGTCAAGAAGTTTTTAAGTCACTTTTTGTGTTTTGTTGTTTACTTGCAATGGGGGTCTTGAGACCCGATCTGCAAGTGAAAGCACTTTTAGTCATTTTATAAATTTCATATCACTTGTAATGGGGGTCTTAAAGCCCGATCTGCAAGTGAATGGTTTTTAAATTACTTTTTGATAATATGTCACTTGTAATGGGGGTCTTAAAGCCCGATCTACAAGTGAATGGTTTTTAAATTACTTTTTGATAATATGTCACTTACAATGGGGTCTTGAGACCCGATTTGCAAGTGAAAGCGCTTTAGTCACTTTCTAAAATTCAAGTCACTTGCAATGGGGGTCTTGAGACCCGATTTGCAAGTGAAAGGTTTTTGAGTTACTTTTTGATTATATGTAACTTGTAATGGGGGTTTTGAGACCCGACTTACAAGTTGAAAAGTAAAAGACAAGTTATTTTAAACTTGTAATGAGTCTTCCAAAACCCGAAATTGGTCCAAGATGTACTCAAAAACACTTGAAAATGAGTCTCTAGATCCAATCACAAGTGCAAAACTTGTATTTTTTCCATTACACATATGAAGTTGCATGTTCATTCTCCACAATTGCAAGTCAATGTTCTTGTTTTTCCACACATGTAATGCAGTCTCCAAAACCCAAAATTGAGCTTTGGACTCACTTTTGCAACCCCTTTGTCTCATTCTCGTTAGTCCTGTTTGCACACATGACCTACCAAATCAATAATATAAGGCATGGGCCTTATTTTTCAAACAAATTCCAAGGCTGGAAAATGATACAAAGAAAGAACAACATGACAAAGCCACACAAGGAGTTGAATAAGTGACATGATTGAGCATAGAATGTTTTCAAGACAAAGATGGAAGAATGTTTTCCAAACAGCAGCATGAAGATCCAATCAAGGATGATGTAGTTCGAGTCATGTCTTCAGACACTTAGAATAGTTTCAATTATGTATTTGTAATTTAGTTTTGACAAATTACATGTAAAATGGAAAAATGTAATTGCATGTGATCATATCACTTGCAAAGTTGTAACTTGTAATTGCATATAATAACATTACAAGTCAAATTACAATAGGACTTGTAATGTTGAATAAGTCAACTGCAGTTAGTTAGTGGTTGAGAGAATTTCTCAAGTTTGTTGGGATCCTCCCACTTTTTTTTCAAGGCTTCTCTCCTATAAATACTTGAGGGGATCTATTGTAATCTTTATCTTTTTGGCAATAGGGAAAACTCTGCAGACATTTACAGCAAAGAGGCTTTGTGCTTTGTGTAATGTAAACTTAATTTCCAAGCAATACAAGGAAGGCATATGAGATTTCAGACTTTGTGTTGAGTCTTGTGGCATGTTATTACTATGTTCTTATGTCATAGTGGTACATTTTTCTGAGTTATTCTTGTGATATTGTGGAGTTGTTGTGAGAGAGACTTTGGTCTGATTTCTTGTAGACTTTATGCTACAAGTTTGAAAGATTGAATTTAGTTTGATTTGTGATTAGGAATTGGAAAGAGTTACAAGTCTTTGTGCTTGTGGTAATTCCCATATAAAGTGATTCACAAGTGCACAATACTTGCAGACTTTGAGCTAATATATGTTGTATTTTGTTCTTAGATTATCGTTCTAAAAGGGTAGATAGGATTTCGGATACTCGAGACTTTGTGCTTGAAGATTGTTTTCCCGTCCGGAGGAGGTGACAGAAGTCTTTGTGCTTTCAGGAAACTTCATTTCCTCTCTCTCAATTTCATTTCAAGCTGTTGTAATAGTTTTCTTAAAGGTTATTGTCACTTTTCTGTGAGGAGAAAAGAATATAATCTTTCCTGAAGAAAGAGGAAAGGTTGTTGTCTTATGAAATATGCTAGCCAATTTTTTCTTGAAGATTTACACACATAACCAGCACTAGCCAACTTGATTAGCGTTAGCTCCAAATAGGAAAACAAACTTGAAAGAACTCACACCAAGAATGCACACTCAATCCCAAGGAGGGATAGGTGTTGTCATATGGCAGAGGAGCTAATTGAAAACAAGTACTTGAATTTAACCAACTCAACGTCAAGAATGTGCACACAAGATCCCGCTGACGGCGAGGTGCTAACATATGACGGAGTGATTACTTAGAATTGAAACTAGTAGGCGGATAACCAGCCATGAAGCTATAGTAATCTAATTCATCCGCTGCGGTGGGCATCCACAGAATTGTGGGGATTCACCACTTGAAAGTGGGTACAATGATATAAAAAGTTCTTTCCCTACACTGGCGGTAAATCGTCCAGGGGTACTTAATTGGAAATATAACAAGTAGTTGCAGCAATAACATAGGTTGGATTAGTACTACTAATCAAAACCTTACAATTCAAAGGACTACAAAAACATGTATTACAATGATAGAGAAATAAGATTAGAAGATAAGAATGAATTCCAATGATGTTTCTTTGCTCTCCAATGATGGAATTATGATCAAAACAGAAAACTTATGAATCTGATATAAAATCCTGAGTTCTGGAATTTCTTATCAGCAAACTAGAAATCAATAAAATATTCATAACTCACTCATATCACCTCCAAATCGAATGAGACTGAATGCCATGGACTTCTGGAAGGTAGGCGACCAAGCTAGGATGAAGAAACAGCAACAAATCTCGTTCTTTATTTTCTGTCACAATTCCCAATGCAAGCTGAAAGGTATGGCCTTGAGAAGGGGCGATTTTTACTTTAAAAATTGGAGACTTCAAAATAAAATCTCAAACTTGGAGGAAAGGGGCGCCCTTGTCAAACAATTGCAATGCAAAAGTACCCAGAACCAAATTAATTTTATTCCAAGAGCTGCTAACAAAATTCACTTTCAGCTGTAGAAGCATCAGCAACTTCAAAATCTGGAAATTTAATCAAAACTTCAACTATGAGCATAAATCTGCTAGTCTGGATGAGAAGCAGCAAAGTCCAACTAGGTGTTGTATTTCAAACACGAAATTGGATAATGGCTAGGAGGTAGCATCCTCGAAGCAAGAGTTCAAATGTCATTCCGACAACATAACAGTATGATAACATGAATGGATAAAAAGCTGGAGCAAAAACCTTCATTAAATAGAAGCTTACAAAACTCTTCAGATTCCTGAGAAAGCACACCAAAAGACATAGGAGTCTTTTCAAATTTCCAAAAAACAATCAACTTCTCAAGATGGCGTCCTTTTTGCAAATTATGAATTTCACTTTATTTAAAAAGTATCTCTTTTAAAAGTGGTGTCCACTTTTACCAAGGAAAAAGGCAATAAATAAAATATAATTAATACTTCATGAAGGCGTCCCCCTTCCAAGTCCACTTTTTAAACACAACATAAAGTTCTCCTAGGCCAAGGGGGTCAACTGCAAATAATAACATAATTGCCTTGATTCTCCAAAATTAAACCATTAAAAGCCAAACTTGAATTGCAAGAGATGCTCCAACTGAAAATGAAGCCCTGAAAGCTGACAAACTCCATACTGCTTAAAATAGAATTTACTATAAATAGTAAACTCTCAGAAATGCCAAAGAACCTCAGAACTGGAAACCCTAATTTTTCCTCACACACGCCTACAGGTTTCCGAAATAGGCTGATGAGTGTCAGAACAGATTACTGATGAGAAGGGGACATTACATCTTACCCATATTAGTCTAAGTTAGTTAGTAGAAAAGGGGAAGCCTTCCCTAAATTAGGAGAGTATCATACTCACACACTGTGGTTGAAACCACAATTTTGCATATCCTCAAGGTATACAAAATTTTCAACCAACAGTATGGGTGACAGAAAACATATAGACCACAGGAAACCAAACACAAGAGACATTTTAAATAATTTTTCTAGAGGACAATGTGAGTTGTAGTAGAATATAGCTCAATTATGTGCCTTAATGACCCAACGTTTTGGTGGGAACAATGGACAAGAAAGAAATTATGGAAATAAGGATGATTTAGTTAACAACAAGATTGCAAATCAAAGTACTAGGACTGGGACAGCCAATTCTAAACCTCAAACAATCAATTTTCCTCCAAGGAATAACCTTCAAATTAATGATGAACTTGCACAACAGGAATTGGAGGATCAAATTTTGCAAGATTGAAGAAATTCAAGTGTGGATTTTCAGAGTGAAATATCTTTCTATGACTACAAGGATCTCAGGATGAAGTATAGACCACACAAGGTTGGAAGACTTCAAATTTGGGATGACATTCATGGAGTAGATACTCCCATAGGACCTTCCCATGAAGAAGATAATGACACTATTTATAAGGAATGTGTAGCAGAGTTTCAGAACAATTTATTTTAAGGGAAGGTACCTTGACACATGAGGAATATGTGACAAAGCATCAATATGATCTCTTAGACATGCATGTAGCTACAGTTGTGCATGGATATCAATACAAAACAGCTGCTTTGAGTTCAAGTTTTGATTTGTTATGAGATGTTTCTAAGACTATTGGGTTTCTTGATGATTCTAGTGAAGTAAAAATAAGTGATGATATTGTTGAGCTCACTAATGCATTTTTATATGTAGAGCATGCTAAAGGTAAGGACATCAAAGCTTCCAAACCAGCTTATAGTGGCAATCTCTTAACACACTCTAGTGATGATAACTCAGCTGGGTTTGGCTTTGACTTCCAAAATAGACCTACAGAGAGAAGTGTTAATGATGACTTTAATATCGGTGATTTGGATAGTAATTTAATCAGGGGAATAATCACTCATGAAGGGAAAAATGAACAGATTTTATTTGAACAAAGCTACCATCCTAAAAGACCTTGGAATCCGGGTGTGTTAGCACCTAATCATGATGAAGAATTGATGTTGGATAAATTTATTTTTGATGCTGTTTTAACTTCATCACAAGAGCTATGCATGGAGGATGGCAAAGAGGAAGCTGAATTTGAGAGGCTTAATCTGGAAAACAAATCTGAATTAGTATTGCATAATGTTGGTTTTGAGCAAAGGCCTAATGACTTTGTTGGTTTAGACCCTCAACTTACTGTTAGGAATGGTAAAGGAAAGGCACATAAGACTTGGGACAGCTATGGTGCTACTGCTGAAAGGTATGAAGAGAGTTCTGATTTCTATATGCATCATAATAGCAGTTCTCTAAACTTACATGGATTTGATATTTATGAGGGAAGTTGGAAGAACAAACTCTTGGTGTCAACTGAAACTGAAGTGCAAACTTAATCTAAATTTGATGGCATTAAGAGTTACAATTTTAAAAACAAAAAGAAATCAGTTTGAACAGGTTGTGTCCCTTTCTAATTTACAAATGATTATGAGCACAATGGAGGAGATTAAATCAGCTTACTTGCACATGATCCATGACAAAGATATGGCAATCAAGTTTGCAAAAGAGACTTGGGATGCGTACCGGAAAAAGGAGAAAGAGGTTGATAGGCTTTGCCTTGATCTTAGCCTAGCTCACTACTCACTCTACCAAACTAGAACTCAGACAACTTTTGCAGCCATGAACAAGAGACAAATGGTAGAGGCAAGGGACATGGAGACCAAGCAACTAGTGGAAGATATGGGTGAGCTCCAAAAAGATTTTTTGGAACCAATTTGCTCACCAATTTATGAAGACTTCAGCAACAATGAATTACTATATGATGATTGTAGCACACTACTTGTTGAAGTGGGCACATATCACAAGGAAGTGTCAAGCCTTGTGGTTGGTTACCCTCTTGGGAGACTACCGGATATGAAATGTGCAAAGGAGGAGACAAATGAAGATTGCATAGGGAGTGTCATGACACTAGGAGATGCATTATCTTCATGAGATGTATTGATTTATGGAGACTTTAATGTTTTGGATTTTGAAAAGTTTCCAAACAATGTTCTAGAGCTTGCTGGAAATTTCAGAACAGCAGCAAGGAGGTGGTTTAAAGTTTTTTACTTACGTAGCTTTGGAGAAAGAAGGATTTAAACATGACATCTATATGTTTGACATTCCATCCTTTGGATTGAGTGATGTTATATATTATACTAATCTTTCTTTGGGGATGGTTTTGATGACAACAACTGCTCCTCACATTTCAGTTGTTGGTGCTTTCATGGATGGGCTACAAGGGATTACCAAAGAAGTCACAAATTTCCATGATGTGCATGTTGATTTGGATGGCACTTGGAGTTATGTTGTGCATCTTTCTAGGCATGTTGGAGATCATTCTTGGTTGGGTATGCTTGGGATCCTCAACAAGGATTGGTGAAGTTAATTGGGAATGGAAGGGAGGAACCTTTGGAGGTATAAGGATGAAAATTTCAGAATTAACGATGTTGTTCCTTTCTTTACCAGCCATTTGGTGATTCTATTTGCTTATCTACAAATGGATTGGAGAGAGATTTTAAGTAAGGATTGGAGTAATGAACGAATGGCTACTCTTGGGAGTGTTATTTGGCAAAGAATGGATTGTGTTGAGCTTGTTTTTGGGTTGCAGGTCAGTCACTTCACTTTTTGGTTTGCTCTCATTCAAGAGAGTTGGCACTTTCTTCTTTTTCAAGGAAGTAACAGATTTCAGTTGGAGATTGCTTGGAGGTGTTTCCCAGCCACTTTTGAGTTATTTTGGTGCAACACAATGTTTTTCATGCATGCTTGTACTTGGGAAATTCATTGGTGTTGCCGTCATTTTTTGTGTAGAGCACTAAAATCAGATTGTACTACACTAATTTCAGTTTAAAACAGTGTTGTACCCAAAATAAAAAATTTGCTTCAATAAGGCATTTTGATTAAAATGGTCTAAATTTTGTAAAAAAGTCGTCAAAAGTCAGTTTTAAGTCAAACAAAGCATGGGCTTTTTGTGGGTTTACTGTCCAGAAGATACTAGAAAATTTTGAAAATTTTGAAAATTAGGGTTTTCAAGGCCCTATTTTTAGGAAAAACCCTAAAAAATAGGATCTTTCTAGAATTAACTGAAAATAATTTTGATTGGCTTATTTCACTTCACGATCACATTGGTGAAGTCAAAATCAAGAAAAAGTCAGTTTAGCTCTGGTGGGTCTATTTCACTTTTTCGAGAAAAAAGTTAGGACCTCCAAGGTCGTCAGTGGCAGTTGGCCAATACCAGGGGTCAAAATCTAAGCCTCAAACTCATCATAGAAGATTCTATGGTGAAATATGCTCGAAAAGATGATTTGCAATGAAGGGGATTTTCAAATGGTGAAAAATGTAAAACATATTCGAAGTCTAGAAACACTACGCCTTGCTACGAGGAAGGTGCCTATGCAATCAACGTCCAAGTCAACTTTGCAATGCCCATACACATAAAATGGTGAAATGCAGTCACATATTCAAGTCAGCAGCAGCAATGCTTCAACGCAATCAACTCAGCCAAGCGACACGGTGTTTGCGAAGCGCGAAAGAGGTGAAAATCATCAATAAATCACCAAGTTTGGAGCATATTGCGCCCTTGCAGGCCAAGGGTGCCCTTGAATTTGAGAGGTCAAATTCAGTGATTAAGGTTTGCAAAATCAATCATCTTCAAATTTTTGTCAACTTTCCAGCGAATCATCAAGCGAATCCATCTGATTTGTCAAACACCGGCAAACGACGACAGAAGCAGAAGATGCTTAAGGAAACAAACATCAAAGATGGCAGTCAAATGGAAATTGCACCCCTGTAGCCTAGGGGCGCCCAAGAATAAAGCCTATCAAATGTTAGTCTTTATAGTAACCATCTTCAAATGATCTTCCTGTCTTTAGTCTAGCTTCACAATGAATCCGTTCGCTAGTCCATAAGAGTATGTATCAAACGACAGTAGTTGTTGATCCGGCGAGCACATAAAACGGAGGAAGAAATGAAAGTCAAAAGGTGAAATGTAGCTCTGCAGCCCAAGGGCGCCTAGCCTTTTCGTCTATCAGATGAGATTTCCAGCAACTGTCTTCTTCAAGAGATCTGCTCAGAATCCTTCTAGCTACGCGATGAATCTAGCCGTCAGCTCTCGGGACCTATTAAATGCCCATGAATGAAGATCAAGTGCAAAACGCTGAAGGTCAAGACAAATTGAAAAACATGAAAATTTGGCTGTTGAGAAAGATGCACCCTTCTTGGGAAAGGCGCCCCTCTTTTAGAGGCCTTAAATGCAGTTTTCTCACTTCATCACTCCCAAGAACATCTCTTCAGAGTTGTTCAATCTCCACAATGAAATCATCAACGCAAACATCGGAGCAATCCAAATCCTGACAGCAAGAGTCAAAGTGGAGCGTTTCGTCAAAGGTTACAAATTGCAAAATGTATCTCAGACTCAATTTGCGCCCCTGCAAGCCAGGGGTGCCCTTGAATTTGAGCATCATAAACCAACTTTCAAACATTGCAATACCAGTCATTCTTTCCGGAATTGAACTAGTTTTCCATTCCATATCTCGGCATGTTTGCAGGAGTCGTCAGTCACCGACAGCTGCAAATTGAAGCACAGAGGGTCAAATTGACGAGATTGAAAATCATCCAAAAAAGTGGCTGTCTAGTGAAAAAAGCACCCTTTTGGGAAAAGGCACCCTAGAATTCAAGGCAAGAGATTTAGTTTTTAGCACTTACAACTCCCAGCAACATCTCGTCAGATTTGATCCAGCTTCATGATGAATCTGTCAGCATAGCTTCAGGATCAACCGGGCATCCAGAATTCAGGGTCAAACAGGGGTAGTTCGTCACAGCGCAAGTTGAAAATCTTTAAAAAATTTCTAATTTTCTCAAGCTTGGGTGCCAAAAGTCAAAGTTTGACCATTTAACTTTCTGTTATGATTTTTGCATGCTACCTCTTGCATATGGCGTCCAAAATTGGAGAACTTCAGTTCGCGAGGCACGCATGAGGATTAACTCAATTAGGGTCGGCGCACCTACCTAACTGGCACTACCACCTCCAAAATGTTTATTTATTCAAGCATAAGCGTCACAACTTCATTATTTCTTGCAGGTTGAAGCTAAAATCAGCTATTTTCTCTCCAACGCCTTTTGAAGGATCAAATGGAGGCCATTTTCAGCGTTCTTCAAGGTTCTTCGTTCAGGTTGCACAAAGGAATAATTATTCATCCTTCATCTTTCTAGCATGTTCTTGCCAAGAATTCATCAAATTGAGGATTGGAGGCGTTTTTCTTGAGGATTGACAAAGGCAATTTATAACTTCTATCTTCTCACCCTCATTTTTCTTCTATCCTTGTCTTAGGTTTTCTCTTGCATGTCCAAGTAAACGACAGTTTTTCACAAATCTGGTCATCTGGGTTGGTTCAGCACAGCATTGGCAACAAAACCCATGTTCCAGGATTACTTCTCTTTTTGAAGTTCTTCTTTTTTCCGAATATTATTTTGCATGTTGGTGAAAAAGTCAACATTTCAAAAAACGGAGAAACTAGGTTTGATCAACATAGCAATGGCTACAAAACCCATAAGTCGGAATTTTTCAAGAGAAAAAAAATTTTGAAGCCCCTGCTGCCCCCTACGGCTTCTGCTCCGAAAAGTCTTTGCATGCCAAGCGAAAAAGCACTTATTTGAATTTCTGACGTTGTGGGTTTGCTTAGAAATACATTCTCTACAAAACCCACATCTCGGATTTTTTTGGAAAAATTGCCCCTCGGAAGGGTATTTTTAGCCTCATCAAGAGCTATTTTTAGCCTCACCAAAAAAGTTGTCAGAACATTTCCGTGTTTACAGTCAACAATTGAGTTTTTCAGTATGCAATTCACGCAAACTGAATTCAAAACCAAATCGGTCTTGATTCATGATTTCATCAAAACAACAAACACTGATTTGCATCAAGTGACGAAGGTTGACTTGAACGCTTTCGAAGGCATAGACCAAACCACACTTCAAATCATCGAGCACATCCAGGGTTGATTGATAGGCGTAGACATTCCAAGACCATGGAGTCCACATGGTTTCATACCTCATATAGCTGATAGTCTTCCAAGGCCAGTTTAGAGGGTTGAATACCGTTGGAATTCTGTGTGCGCAGTGGGTTCATGGGCGTTTCTCACAACTAGAGTGTTCGCAGTCAAACTTCGTAGTTTCATCATGAAATACCCTTTCACTGAGAAGAATTAAGAAAAGCGTCAAAGGCATCAAGATGCAGAAGAAATGGAGATCATCACTTCAGTTACAGAGCCGCCAAAGTTACCAATCACTGAACTACCAGTTGAAGTGTGCAGATATTTCCAGGATTGCTCAAGTTGCTAACAAGCAATAAACCGACAGTTGAAACATGTGATGACCTCCAGATGATGAGGCAGTTAACAACTTCTTGGAGTAGTTGATTGCTCGAGGAGACTACCAATGAACTACCAATCAAGACATCTCACCTTTTCAAGATAGACATTAGATACAGCAGTTAACTTGATGCTTCTTTCCAAGTTAACTCGTTGTCCCACCTTTTTTGCATGCCTATTTTGGAGCCACCTATGTACATATGGAGGTGGAACTTTCAGTTAGGTTTCAGTTAACTGATGTTGGTTATCAGTTGACTCTCATATCAATAAGACTTGCATGTTGGCAAGTCCAATTAGTTTAGTATAGAATCAGTTAACTGAGGTAGTTTTTCCAGTTAATTGTTAAGTTGCATACATTTAGACTTAGTAATAAATCTTGCATGCTAGCAAGACTGATGTTAACTCAAGGAGATTTTTGGGTTCCCTACTCCTTTGAGCTTCTATAAATAAGAGCAGCCTTGCTCATTATTTCTTTAACTTTTGCTCATGATAACAAATTGTTGTGCCACCTTGCTTGCAATATTGCTATTCAGTATTTGTTCACTTTGTTTAATATAAAACTAGTTTGATCGTCTATTGTGTGTGTGTCTCATTATGCAATTCGCTGTCCCAAATTTACATTGTTGTTTTAATAATCTTTCTTTCATATCTACACCTCGGATAGTGTATTTTACCTCCTTGGGAATTTAGAGATAAAGATTATCGTTTAATGTCGTTTCTAGTAATCTTCTTTTCAGCCTACACCTTGGATAGAGTATTTTACCTCCTTGGGAATCTTGAGAACTAGTTTGCAATTTAATGTTTGTTTCCAGTAACCTACTTTCAGCCTACACCTCGAATAGAGTATTTTACCTCTTTGGGAATCCTGAGAACTAGCTTACCATTTCATGTTGTTTCCAATAACCTTTATTTCAGCCTACACCTCGGATAGAGTATTTTACCTCCTTGGGAATATTGAGATAGATTTTATCATCAATCATTCCCAATTGCTCCTAATTCCTCTTGCTCTGTTTTTCTAGAGAAGATAGGATAGTTTTAGCGTTAGCCTAGTTGTAGTTAAGATTTGTGGAAACCAGAGAAAACCTTAGCTGCAATGTATTTGGTTTTATAACCTTGTTCCTCTACCAGCTGAGTCAAAAAGATAGGAATTTAGATTACTTTACTTTTTACGCATATCAACAAAAGAGGGAGCTTCCCCTCCTAATTTGAAGAGCAGTTAATACTGTGCATAGTTGTCTGTTTCCAATACACACTCTAGAGGTGCGAATTGAAATGCCAACAAACAGCAGACATTATTGTTTACTTCAGACCTTCCTAACACAAGGAGTTCATCTTATGAAGGTTCATAATGTAAACTTTGATAGTTTACTCTCGGTGTGGGTTCAGGACAACGAACTTCTGCATGTTTTGGTGCATCATTCAGTGACCTTTGGAATTGGAATAGTACGTGTTTTTGCTATTCTTCATGGTTGTATCAGATTAGTACAGAGGAGACGTGTTAGATTCATATGGTGTTATGTTGGTGAGTTTGTTGAACTCTTACAAAGGATTGTTTTCCTTTTTGCAAGAAGATTGGAGGAGTTTGCATCTACAGTTATGACTTGGCATGACACCTTGAGGAGGTATATTGAGGAGTATGGTTTTGGGTTGAACAAATATTCCTTCCAGTTGCTCGGAATCATGTTAGGCATAGGGATTGCAGTTATTGACCTTATTGGGATGCTTCAATTGGAAATGTTTCATGGTATAGGTTTTAGCCCTTACAGGTATTTCAATTTGGGAATTTATGATGATTACATTTTTGGGTTCCCAAAAAGAAAAGTGCAGTGTGGGCATGATGGATGATGGATTGTCAGTTATGATCAAAGTGGCGCAACATCAGTATGGTGGACCTTTTTTGGGTTAATTTGGAACCCTAGAATCACATTAGTTTGCAATCCAGTAGTTGTTGGGAATGAGAAAACCGATGTTAGCTTTCTAGGGTTTGCTCCTATGGTGACTCAGTTTGGTTCTTTCGAAGAGCAATTCTCTGAGTTGACTGAGTTTATGTAGTATTTGATACAGAAGGTTTGTGAGAGGTCTCTTGTATTGGTACATTGTAGGACAGTACCTTGAGAATATGGTGCTATAGATCTCCTAGGTTATCTTGGGACCCTAGGATAATTCTAGGTTTCAATTTGGATCAGTTAGATGATTGCAAGGTTTTATTGGCATTACTTGAGGACAAGCAATCTTTGAGAAGGGCGGACTGTAATGTCCCATTTTCAAGTTCTCTAGTAGTGTAGTTGTTGTTGACTTTTTTTGAAATATCCTCCAACAATTTTTTCAAGTTTTTCATCAACAATATCACCCATCAGCATTAGCAAAACCAAACCAGCACTGAAATGTAACCCTACACCCACCAAGAATGTACACCAAGATCCCAATGACGGGCGAGGTGTGAGCATATGGCGCCGAGGATCGTTAGCTAGTAGACTGAAATGCTAGAAATACAAATTATGCAACTCGACCACTTATTCAGCGGGAGTAGATTGACGGCTCAGCCAATCAACATGATGAAGAACGCAAGTACTTGAAAAGTAAAGATGGTGAGGCCCGTCTCTTCCACCAAACGGTGGGAATGAAAGAGCTTATGCAAGAAAGTAAATAATGCGGCAAGGCCTACCCTCTTCCAGTAATAGTGGGAATACAATAGAAATTTGCAGAAATATTAAAGAGTTTATCAATACTACTAATTCAACGTTACAATATGAAATAGAATCTGCAAGAAGGCAAGTGTTATAGCTGTCCAAGTTGCTGCAAATGATATTATTTGTTTCTCCTACTTCATAAGACTCTCAAATATGAAAATCAAACCCAGAACCTGAACTTCTACAATCTGATATGAAAAGCCAACAAGCAAATAACTCAAACCAGCAAGCATGAATCACAACAAAATGCTCATCACTCATCCAATACAGGATCCTAAGTTGCTGCAAATGATATTATTTGTTTCTCCGACTTCATAAGACTCTCAAATATGAAAATCAGACCCAGAACCCAAACTTCTACAATCTGATATGAAAAACCAGCAAGGAAAGAACTCAAACCAGCAAGCATGAATCACACCAAAATGCTCATAACTCATCCAATACACCTCCAATTGACATGAAACTGAGTGCATATGAAGCCTAGGAAGTTGGCGCCCAAGTCTAGAACATTAAACAGTAGCAAATACCCTCCATTATTTCATGTGTGCATTCCAAGGCTCTTACAGGCAAGGCACAACCATCAAAAGGGGGCAACCAGCTAGATAAATTCAAGGACTTCACTAAAAATTACCAAAATTTGTGGAAAGGGGTGCCTAGCATAGAGAAAGAGATTGAAACAATACCCACAACCACAGAAAAATCAAGTAAGGAGTTGCGAGCAAAAACGTGCTACAACAAGCACAAAACCAACAAACTGAAAACTAAGAAAACCCTTCACAAACTTCAAAAATTATCAAAGTAAACATCTCCAATACACTCAATCTATTCTTCAGTGTAAAGAACAATCTTCATCTTAGCTAGTTGTTATCTTTCAAGCAAGAAACTAAGCTTTGCTAGGAGGTATGCATTCCCCAAAGCGAGTGAGTTACCATTCTGGCAGCACTTTGTTATAAAATTCATTGGATAGCTCCAAATGAAGGCCAAGCACTCTTATTTATAACTTCTTCTCCTCAAGTTCAAATCTTTTCCCTCCAATTAGGGCACCCAAATGAGATTCTCATTTCATTTCAATTTGTATTTGAATTCCAACCTTTGACTCCTTGACTTTAGGCATCCAAAACATATGAGGAATAATACTTTATCAAAATGCAAATATATCATAACATAGGCGTCCAAGTATATTTAAGTGAAATACCTTATAAAAGTTACTTTTTTAATAAAATCAACTTAGCTCTCCAAACTAGGCGTCCACCATGCCTTAGCAAAAATATTTTACTTAAAATAATAATTTCAACCAAGGTACTGAATTTACCAAAAAGAGCTCCAAGAGTGCGGGAGACCAACTGCTCAAACTGACTTGCCTGAAATAGCCTCTGAACTAGCCTACTGAAACCCTACTAAAAATAGCAAGCGTCAGAAATACTGAAATGCGTCGGAAATGCTGATATGCTCCAGAAATGTTGATATGCGCCGGAAACCCCAATACTGCACTGCTAAAAATAGTACTTACTATAAATAGCATACTGCTAAAAATAGTAAGTGTGTCCAAATGCATTTTAACCACATTTTGAGCAGTCGTCGCAACTTACTAAAAATAGTAAGTCCGGAAAAGGTTGTCGGATGCGGATGCATGTTATACCACTGTGAAGCTCTATAAAAACCAGAAAGAATCCAAAAACCAATCTTGCATGCAAACCCCTAATTGAAATGCATGTCACTATCATTAAATGCATGTCATATCTCTCTGAAGCTTTATGAAAACCCAAAAAGAAACCAACAACCAATCTGCAAAACTCCAACATGCAAACCCCTGAATCCTCAATAGAAACCTCCAAGTAGCTAGAAACCCTAGTTCTGCCTCTGACTAGCCTACGGGCATTCAGGAATAGGCTAACAATCAATAGAAAGTGTAGTGCTAAAAATGGGGACATTACATTTTGGGTTTGTGTCAACATGTTCAAAGGGGTAATTTGATGTTACCAGTGAGCTCAAATGCTTTTAAGGAGTCGTATGACACTTTCAAATCTTATTTCTGGCTTCTAGGTTGGGCTCCAAAATTTGTAATGTCCCCGTTTTTAGCACTTCACTTTTCAGTGATTGGTAGCCTATCCCCAGTGTGCTGTCGGCTAGTCAGTGGCAGAATTAGGGTTTTTGGCTGCTTGGTGGGTTCTCTTGATGATTCAGGGTTTTGCTTGTTGGAGTTTGGTTGTTTGGATTTTGGATTCCTTCTGGGTTTTCAGAGAACTTCGCAGAGGTATGACTTGCAACTGCGTCGAGCAACCTTTCCGGACTTACTATTTTTAGTAAGTTACGATGGCTACATCCTGGAGTTTGGGATTTTGGATTGCGGATTCTTTTTGGGTTTTCAGAAAGCTTCGCATTGGTATCGCATGCACTTTGATCCGGGCAACTTTCTGGAATTTACTATTTTTAGTAAATTCTATTTTTGGCAGTGGTCCTGTTGGTTTCGGCACGGATGGCTCTCATCTTCAGTCAGCTCAATTGGTTTGATCAATTTTGGCCTTGGGATGCATTTTGGAGAGGTAAGTTCATTTTATTTAAATAATATTATGTTAATGTTATATTTTAATGTTGACTCCCCCCTTGGCCTAGCTACATCACTTCAAGTTGTTCTTAAAAGGTGTTCTTCAAGGGTGGGCGCTTCATTGAAGGAAATTTATTATTATTCAAAGGTCTATTTCATGCTTGAGTTGGATGCCTTCTTTGAGGAGGGAATTAATTTAAAATTAAAGTCAAATATTGCTTGGAAAATGGGACGCCATCTTTGGAGGGAAAGGAGTTATTTCAAATTTGAAAAGTTAGGGTTTCTAGAAGCTTCTGGAGAGTCTTCACAAAGTTATAAAAGGAGGTCTTGGGTCCTCATTTGGATTATCTTATGTCTTGAGTAAAGTTATGCTGTCGGAATGGTATTTGGAATTGCTTCGAAGAATGAATGCCTCCTAGCTTTGGCTCGACTTCTTGCTTGAAAGACAGCAACTAGTGGAGAGTTAGATTGTAGTTGAGTGAGATTTGTAGTGAGATTTTGCATTGTAGAAGTTGTTTTGCATTTGTAGTTCAGTTTCTTGCATTTTAATCAAAATCTAGAGTTGCTGATTTTGTATTGCAGATTGAAGTTTATACTCATAAGTCTTTGGGCGAATTTATTTTGGTTCTGGGTAGTTTACCCATGCATTTGCTAGCCTTGGGCGCCCCTCTATGCCAAGTTGCAGATTTTTTGGAGGTGTCTTGGATTTTATCTTGTTGGTAGAACATTTCTTGAGGCTGCACCATTCTGTTTTGCCTAGCAAGTGTTTAGAAAAAAAAATACTTCTATTTGTCAGTTGTTTCTTTGTCTAGTCTTCATTGTCATCATCCTAGCTTTCATTTGCATCAAGTCTCATGTCATTCTGGCAAGTATTGAGTGAGTTGTGATCATTTTAGTGGATTCTAGGGTTGTTGGTTATGCATATTAAGTTGTTGTTCTGTCATATCAGCTTGCGTAAAATCTATCTTTTGAGTTGGGTTTGGGTTGAAAGTCTTTGTGATCATTGAGGAGACATTATACTATATTGCAGCATGGTTAGACTTTCTTATTCTATGTATTTGGCAAGCAAATCTCTAATTATTGTAAGCTGAACAGTAGCACTGTCAGCAATCTTACTTCTTCTCTGTTATTTCATTGTAATACCCGCTAAATAAGTGGAAGAGGCTAGCTTGCCGCCTATTTACTTTGATTTGCATTGTAATATCTCACATCTCCGCCCTATGGTAGCTTCATTCCCACTCCGGGGTTTGAAAGCACATTCTGGGTGTTGAGTTTACTTTCAGCATAATAGAAGATAGGGATCCTCTGACCATATGCTCGTCGTCATCCGGCGCATTCTTGGTTAGAGTTCTTTATTCAGCATTGCTTTGAGATCCTCTGACCATATGCTCGTCGTCATCCGGCGCATTCTTGGTTAGAGTTGAATTCCGCATCGTTTTGGTTTAAGTGCTAACCCTAACGGATGTGTGTTGCATTGCTTACTGTTATTGAAATTTTTTTAAAAAATTGGTTTGGAATATTTCAAAATTCTTGGAGGGAGCGTCTATTTTTAGTCACTTAGCCAACTCCATTTATCATCAAGATAACTCCTGTACAGTCAGATTTCAATTTTGATGCTTTTTGGCCATTTTCGCTAATTGGGTGTAATATTGAGCTATATTTAATTATTTTCACTAAGATTGCCTTAATATTAAATACATTCATAAGGCACCTCAGTGTTATAGCTCGTTGGAAAGAGAATGGAAAATTTTAAATGATGGGACGCTTAAAAGTGACTTTAAGTGCCGGAAATGTTTTATAAGTAAATTAAATCACTTTATGGATTTAAAAGGCTTAATAAATTAATAGTGACTTTTAAAAGGGAGTTTTTGGAAAGCCCTAAAAAGCTTCTAAAAAGAAGTTTGGAGCTCATTTTGGTCATTCATGTTTGGACTTGATATTTGGTTTTCTTCTTGCTAGAGGAGTTGGTTCTCTTCTTTTTGGTTTGTGAGGGCGAAACCCCTTATAGGCAACATTCTCCACATTGTTGGAAGACACAAATCTAGAGGATTACTCGGTGATTTCACACAGGGATCACAGTTGCACTTCATTGTTTATTTACATTTCCATATCGAACAGACATTGTTGATTGTGGAGTGGAAAATCAAAGGTCTTGGAAGTTTATTTCATAGTAACGAGACTCGCCAGGACTCACCAAGACTTGGCGAGTCCCGAGTCGAGGCACCCTGACCGAGTCTTGGGGGCTCGAACTCGGACTCGGCCGAGTCCTGGTTGGACTCGCCGAGTTTGGTGGACTTGCTAAACTCGCCGAGTCCAGGAGAGTCTTGTCAGCAGGACTCAACAACAGGCAGGGTTTGAAAAGTACAAAAAATTACTTGAAATTTAAAGTTAAAACTTGTTTTTTTCTTACTTATTGTGAATGCAAAATGATGTACGCCTGAAGGTTTGTATGGTTTTGGAGGTCTTAATTTGGGCTTGGTGGCGGGGGCTCCGCCCCTCGACCCCGCCCTGTATCGCGACAGGGAGCGCGCCCAGGGCGCTGCCCCAGGACCCTACGAGGGGCGCTGCCCCCAAACCCCCACAAGGGGCATTGCCCCTTGACCCCGCAAGGGGCGCTGCCCCCAGACCCCGTTAGGGGCGCTACCCCTTGACCCCGCTAGGGGCGCTGCCCCCAGACCCCCGCAATGGGCATTGCCCTTAGCCCCGCTGGGGGTGCTACCCCCAAACCCCCACAAGGGGCACTGCCCCTTGACCCCACTAGAGGCACTACGCCTACACCTCCACAAAGGGCATTGCCCCTCAAGCCAATTAGGGCAATTTCCCTAATACTTGATATTATGGCTACTGCATCATCCATGACATATCTTAGACACATTCGTAGGAAGGATGCAGGCTCCTTTGAGCCATAGACTTCTAGTTATTGTTTTGAATCTTTTGATATTTCATATTTGTTTGGAACATTTGATGTCATGGATTTCATATTCGATGATTTTTGTATACATTTGAGTCTTTGACTATATATCTAAGTGTGCTATTTCCTTGGGCAACTCAACTACAATTTGTGTTTATACTTATATGATCAATGTATACTTGTGTTAGTGACGAGGACCTTGATTGGGTTGACCGGGAAAATAGAGAGGCTGAGGCTATAGCCATGGCAGAGGAGGAGGCTAAAGCATGAGCAAACACATCCACAACTAATGTTGGTGAGGGTGGCATGGAGTCACAAGCAGGGACTATGGTTGTAGTTGCTACATCATCTAGGACCCACCTTAGATGCCTTCATAGGAAGGATGCAAACTCCTTTGAGCCATAGACTTGTAGTTATTGTTTTGATATTTCATATTTGTTTGGAACATTTAATGTCATGAATTTCATATTCCATGAGTTTTGTATATATTTGACTAATTTTATATATTTAAGTATGCTATTTCCTTCAGCAACACAACTACAATTTGTGTACTTTATACTTATGTGATCGTTGTATACTTGTGCATGTGATCAAATTTTCTTTTATTTGTGTTGTATTCAATAAAGGGTGCTTGAAACAAGTTTTAAATCCTTAAAAATCTCTAAATTTCTAGGGTTTTTTCAACTTTTTTTTATTTTGCCGAGTCTGTGCCGAGTTTGAGTCCCGAGTCGCCGAGTCACCGAGTCGAGTCACCCTCGCCGAGTCCGAGTCGAGTCCGAGTCTCATAACTATGGTTTATTTCTTCATTCTTTCTCCATTGTTGGTTGTACCACTCCCATTGCTGGTCATACCTGCCTATGGAAACGTGAGGTTTGTTTATTGTTGGATGCCTAGGGTTTATGATAGATTATTGTTGTGTTAAGGGAGCCTAGGGTTGGAGATCAGGTTTCTATCTTTGAGAGCATTTATGTTCAGTCTTGGAGGTGTGGCGTCCAATTTTTGGAGCTTACAAGGGCTGTTCACAAGTGCAGAAAATTTTTGGGTATGTTTTAAATACATATGTAATGTCATTTAATGAACTAAGTTGCTCCTACATTTGAGAAAAAATGTGTTTTCAAATCAAAAATTAGATCTGGAATTTTCAGCTTCATGTATTCCTGAAAATTGTCAAATTTCTGAGTTATTAAATTGCTGCAAGTTATTTTATTATCTGCACTTTATTTATCATCTCAAAACCATAACAAAACTATTGCAAAACACATTTTAAAACACATCAGAAAACAAAAACAAAAAGCAAGGGCAGATTGTGAGTGTATGTTACATAATCCCGTTAAAAGTGTGCAAGCATAATGCAACCCCATAAATACAAATTTTAAACAATGAATAAAGAATAAAGTTAAACCTGAGTGACCAGATTTTCTTTAAAACTATACTCTTCTACATGAAGGTCAAAGCTTGCATTGCCAAAGGAATAAGAGTTAACAAGTTAATACCCCATATTTCCCTGTCATGCTTCCCAATCACTCATTATTTCTGCAAAATGAAATCCTTCCAACGAAGATTATTCTTTGTTGTGGATGATAAACTGATAAGGTAGATTATTCTTTGTTTAATTAATTCACTGGGTAGGATGAATTAATCTGAATGGATTGACATATTTAGATAATTTGCATTACTTAAATTTGTGTAATTCTTGTGGAATAAATAGTTTATTTAGGAGGATAAAATTATTGCAAAATTGGATAATTACACGAAGTGATTGTCAAGAATATCTTTCAGACTTGTATTCAATTATTTAATATCAATTTATTCTTGGTGGACTAGAATAGTTGACTTTGCTTTTGAAGATGAATTTTATAAATTAAATAATTACCCTCACAACACTATAAATAGGTTTAGAATTCCTCATATTGTTTAAGTGGATTGCCTGGAAAAATACATACATTTTTGAGTATTATAATTGAGATAAATAAACTATTTATTTATTTTATATTAGAATTATCCTATATTCTTGAATTACAATTTTTGGAGGATTTAAATAAGAATAATTTTGGATTTCAAGAATGAAATTTTGGAAAAAATTATAAAAGAATTGTTTTAAAGAAAAAATATAAATTTATTATTGGGTTACTTGGAGAAGTAATTATGAAATTAAGTTGCTAACTATTATAAAGGGATTTGAAAGCTTTTAGTTGGCAAAACA
This sequence comes from Sequoia sempervirens, assembly GCA_007258455.2. Taxonomy (NCBI): domain Eukaryota; kingdom Viridiplantae; phylum Streptophyta; class Pinopsida; order Cupressales; family Cupressaceae; genus Sequoia; species Sequoia sempervirens. Next base: position 7,056,256 of record VDFB02000015.1, on the reverse strand, counting down.
CTTAATACAAGTTTTATTATTGCAATTCAAAAATTCAAGCTTTGAAGCAAAGATCAAAGGTTTCATCAAAGGTTATATTTCAAGTTTTGGAAAGCGTGAGAGGTGGGTTCTTGTACTCATAGATGTAAATTGGATTTATAAATCAAAATACAAATTGAAATTTGGTTTTTCATAGGTGTTGATGTGTTTTTCGTGACTACACCAACACAGAATAAAGTTGCCAACGGCTACCCTATTCTCTCTTGATCAAAGTATTCAGCATGCTAAGATTGCATGAGAGTTCATGCCTTCAACTCCAAGGTTCCTTCTATGCAATGGATAGCTTCAGTTGGTTCGTTGTGATTTGTTGGTATTTCAAGGGGACTTACGAAATTGTTCAACAGCGGAGAAAGGAATTTGCATGCTCGAAAGGTTTGTCTATAAAGCTCTTGTTTCCTAAACTAACTAGAAAGTACTGAATTGAAAATGGGTGCAGGGTTAAGAAGGCTCTAATCTACTCTAAGGCATGGGGCATGGCGATCAATTCTCGCAGACTTCAACCAGGCTCCGCTTTGCCTCACTTCGGACAGCTTCCACAAAACTGGTGCAATCTTCAGAGGAGTAGCTCAAGGTGTTCAGATCACAACTTAGCATGAAAATACCATCACAACGACGCATATAAACATACAAATCATGATCGAAGTTAAGTACACGATATTCCAATTGACCACACAAGGCGCAATCACTATCAGTGAACACACTAGTGGTATGGATAGACGAAGTTTGCTCAAATTGAAAACCACATTCCACGATTACTAACTATTTGCATGAAATGAAATTTATTCTATTTTAAGGTCCTACTCGAATCAGAAGGATGAAGAAACCTTGCTAGCTACTCACAACAAAAGATGAGATCATCATCAACGAAAACTCTTTTTATTGAGAGAGTGTTCACAACAATTTCTTACAAAGCTTTCAAAGGAAAAACTTTCCTTCTTCTTCAAACTATGCTACCAATCTACGCTATGCTACTTCTAAGTTGTTTCTCTATTTTCCTATCTCTACTCTAATCTCTACTGTCTAATCTAATGAGGTACAAATGAGGGGGGATGCCCCTTTTATAGCTGGCCCAGTCCAATGGACGGCTCAGATTCAATTACAATGAAGGGCTCAGATTGAGCCACATAAACCCTAACCCTAAAAACCGCCACCAAGAAGAGTGGGGTAATAAATAAGCAATTAATGTCCACCATCTTCTAGAAGATTCATGTCTAGAAACGCGTTCGCACTGTTCTTCTCCTTGACTGCAGACTTGATCAAACAGCTTCAACTTTTGGTATGGCAGGCACGTTCTCATTTTGAAATTCCAAGACTACAACCTCATTCTTCTACTTGATGATGATTTTCCTCTTAGCTGTCATTCTTCAACTCTTCAACACCTGTTCCTTCATTATTTCTCCATCCTGACCCTGAAGGATTTTCCTATCTTGGACTCGACCACTTCTTCCTTGCCACTTGTTTCCATGAGTTGGGTGCATACTGGGTCTTCGAGGAAAAATTCCAACACTTAGCCATTTTTTGTTTTTCAATATCTCCCTTCATGGTTTGGGCGCAAATGAGACATGTAACTTTTCTCCTTCCAAGGTTGCAATATCATTTTGGATTAATTGCTCCATCACTTCAAGTCATCAAGCTCTGGCCCCGACATTCATCCTGCGAAACAGACAAAAAGAAGAGCATCAAAACACCTATAGTATAAATCCACTTTACACTTACCTAATCCCCGTGTTCTTATTTCCAAGGCCTGATTGATCTCTGGATCCAGTTGAGTCCACCATTTTTCTCTAGTTTCACTTCATCTTCAAATTCCTCGTGCCTTAGCCAAATTTCCCCTCCTTGAGGGCACATTTAGAAGGCTCTGCATCATTACCTACCTTAGAATATTTTCACATCATCATTCATCCCGGCGCATCTGGAGACCTGAGCTTCCATTTTCATTCCTTAGAGAACTTCCAAGGCATCTCCAAGTAAAGGCGCAAATGAGGAGGCAAGCTTTCATTTTACAACACTTAGAAATTTGTAAGCCCTCCAATCTTCCAAGGGCGCATTTCCATAGGTGAGCTTTCAATTTGCTTGCCTTAGCTAAATTCTCACTCATTTCTTCAAAGTTGGGCGCATTTAGCACCCTGAGCTTCCAAATTTCAAGATTCAAGAGATCTCTCATACTATCTTCCCTCAAGGGAACATTTGGGGGGAGACACTTCCAATTTGCAACACTTAGTTAAATTTACTCAACCCATCATTCTCAAAGGAGCATTTAGGGGGTGATATTTCAAATTTTGAACACTTAGAAAAGTCTCAAATTCCTTCTCCAAATCAAGGGCGCATTCCAAGGGTCAAGCTTTCAATCAACTTTTCACCCCCCTTCTCTACTCTTAGGTGCATATAGAGGGTCTTCCTTCAACTTTCCATGCCTTAGAGAATTTTGTTTTCTCTTCAACTTCTTGGGCCCATTTGCTTCTTCTAACTTTCATTTTTAGTGCCTTGGAAGGTTTTCTCATTCCTTGTCATGCTAGGCGCATTCAGCCCTTCAAGCTTCTAGCTCTCCACACTTAAGAAAATTTTCAGACTTCTTCTTCCAATCAAGGGCGCATTAAGGACCTAGAGCTTTCAATTTCAAGTACTCAGAAACTTTTCTAACTTCTCCAAGTCAAGGCGCATTTGACCCTCCATACTTTGAGTTTACTTGCCTTAGAATATTTTCAACACTCCTTCATCAAGTTGAGGCACATATGAGGGTAGCTACTCCAAGTTTCATTGCCTTAGACATTTTCTTACCCCTCTCCAAGATCAAGGCGCATATAGGGGTCTATGCTTCAAGTGTACAACACTTAGAAAAATTTCCAAGTATCTTTCTCTCCAAGGGCGCATTTGGCATGGTGGACTTCAAATTTGCAATACTTAGAATATTTTCCCCATGGCATCTTCATCTTAGGCGCATATAGAGGTCTTTCCTTTCAATTTTCAAAACTTAGGAGAATTTTCCATCAACCCCAAGTTACTAAGGCAAATATGAGGGCATGAGCTTCAAATTTTCAAGACTTAGTAAATTTTTTACCCTCCTTCCTTGCTAGGGCGCATATGAGGGTAGGAGCTTTCTTTTTACCACACTTCGAAAATTTTCAACTAACTTCAAGCTTGTAAGGGCGCATTTTAGAGGGTGGACTTCCAATTTGTGATACTTAGCAACTTTTAAGCCTCTTCTTCTTCTCAAGGCGCATTTGGGGTAGAGAGCTTCAAATTTCAAGGACTTGGAATATTTTCTCCATGGCATCTTCATCCTAGGCGCATATAGAGGGTCAAGCTTCAAATTTCAAGGACTTGACTAAATTTCTCATGCTATCTCCTTCCAAGGGCGCATTTTACCATGTCTACTTCTAGTTTCAAGCACTTAGAAGAATTTTCAGCCATCTTTAGCTTCTCAAGGTGCATTTAATAGGTCAAGCCTTCATTTTTCATGCCTTAGTAGAATTTCAGCTCATTTCTAGACTTGAGGCAATTTTCGAGAGGTGATTCTTCTAGTTGTTGAGGATGCCCTTAGCTTGCCCTAACCTACTATTTTTAGAAAGTTTCACAACTTTTGCATTTCAAGCTGATTTCGGGCTCCGAAAGGCTTGATTTTCGTTTTGTCCTGATTCTCGTGACATGACTGAGCTGCTGGTGCCTAATGCTTGCATGCCTCTGCTATTTTTAGTAACCTGCTAAAAATAGTAATTGTTCAGAATGAGCTCAAACTTTGCGTGTAAACTGCCTGAAGGATGTTGATCGTGATTGGATGTTGCTTCTGTGTGACTGTCGTGTTTCGCCCTACTTTTTAGGAAACCCTAATTCCCCTGCATGGACATGCTAAAAATAGTAAGTGCTTGATTCTCAAACCTCTGCAACTCCGTTTGACCTGAAATTCGCGCCATGGGGTCCTCATCACTTGCTTGACTTGTTCACGCTGGTATCTCGCGTTGACCTGCTATTTATAGCCCTATTTCAGAAGTGACTTACTATAAATAGTAAGTGCTCAAATCGCCTTCAAATTTTACCAACGGGCTCCTTGGAAGATACTGATCATGATGGGATACCTTGGTTTTTGGAGATTTTGGCGTTTGATCCCTCATTTTGGGTCTCGAAGCTGGAAACCCTAATCTAACTTGCATGTTGCTCAAATGGTCTCTGTTTGACCCTGTTCCTGTTGCATGTCGTTGTGTTCGTGATTCTGAAGTGTTGGGCAGCTGTTGGAGTGATCCTGCTAAAAATAGTAAGTGTCTAAAAAAGTGACCAATTAGCCTCCGAATGAGTTTGCATGTCACACTGCCCAAGAGATCTCAATAAACCCAGAAAAACGGTCAACATGCGAGCACTGGCTAAAAATAGCAAGTCCTAGAAAAGTGATAACTCTGTTTGCATGTTACCTCGTTGCGAAGCTCTCGGAAAACCCAGAAAGATTATGTAGACATGCGCTGAGAAATCTTGCATGCAAACCCTAAAAATAGCCTCGAAGGAAAAACTGCTAAAAATAGTAAGTTGTCTGTTTCAGCTCAAATTTTGCAAGTGATGAGTTCTCAGTGTTCTAAGTGCAGTGTGGTTGTTAGAATTTGAAAATCCCAAGAAAATAGGCCCCAAACTGGTACTTACTAAAAATAGCAAGTTGTCGGAATTCAGTGAAAATTCAATGGGAGCCTACTCGAAGCATCCTAATAGCAGTGCTAAGCTCAAATTTTGATTTGCCAACCCAAATTGACCTTAAAGTAGCCTGAAGAATGTAAACCCTAATTCTTCAGACTTAGCCAAAATTTCAATCCAGACGGGCACATCCCCGGAAAGACAGGTAGAACAAGAGAGAGACAACAGGAAAACAAACCAAAAACCAAGCCAAAAGACCCGAACAAAGCAAAAATTAGGGGGTCCCCATTTGCAATGGGGCGATGTGTGAAAAGGTCACAACAATAGGGTTGATAAGTATTGATTGAAATTGAAAGAACAAGGAATCTTGAATTTATGGGAATCTTGGGAGATTAGTGGAAATGTCATGTCCCTTTATCAAGCGTAAGTTCAAAGACAACCCTTAACCTAATTCCATAATTTTCCCATACGCTAATGGGATTGTAAAAACGAAAACTCAATAATTTTCCCATAGGCTAATGGGATTGTAAAAAGGAAAATTCATTAAATAATTAAATATTAGGTTGTTGAAAAGTAAAAATTGAAAGACAATTTGTATTTAATTATTTGAAAAGGTGTTATAAGTGATCAACTTAAGTGTTGCTAGGTCATGGTACAAAAAGGTGATAAAAAGGACACTTAAAGTATAATTTTATAGCTTTGAGAAAAATTAACCCAAAAAAAAAAAAAAAATCCTTAAAATAAAGTTATAAATATGAGAACTGTTTTCAAAAATGAGGACTCTACATGCTTTTTGAAACAATTTCTTTTGCAAGAATGAACATAAGTTGTTCCTTTCTTGAAGATGAAAACCCTTTGGAAATTTTAAAGCTGCAAGGATGGAAACCTCCTAATTTTCAATGCAGTCCCATTCAAGGATTGACAGTGAACTTCATTAAACTTTGTTTCCAATGCTTCAGTTTGGGGTGTGAGATTTTTAGTGTGATTTTGTTATGTTAGTGTTTGCATCTTAGTTATTCACTTCAATTTTGGGCTTTGATGTTAGTAGAATCATTATTGTTGCAAAAATTTTCAAAAGTTTTGGAAGTTTGACTCCCTTTGCAAGTTGTACTCTTTTAGAAATGTGCAAACCATAGTTCGCAAACTCGAACTTGGAGTACTCGGCAAGCCCAAAAATTTTTACTCAGTAGAAACTCAACAACTTAAAAAGTACTAAAATTTCTTATAAAAACACACTTTTTTTGCAAAGTTTAATCACAAAATGTATCAAATAGTTTAAAAAACCGTGAGGAAGTGTTTTCTATTAAATTTGATTCTTGAATATATATGGATTACAAAATGGCATCATCATGCGAAGCTAGATAGTGGATACAATAGCTTGACATTGAAGGCTATGTTTGTGGCTCTGACTCGACCAAATCAATGACCTCCTCTTATTTGTTGTCTATCTTTCTTGAGCAAAATTGAAGGTCGTGTTATATTTTATAATAATAATGGCATTTGAATCTTTGAATTGATAGTATGATACTTCATCATTGATCACTGATATTATGATAGTGATAAAGATAATTGTCAAAGTTGTCAATTCTGGTCTCCACTCCCAAATCCCATCATTGTAATCAAATTTATTATATGAAAAGAGATCCTAATAACTAGTGGGGGTCTAGGAGTGGAGACCCTAATTGGGTTGAAGGGTAGCATCCCTCATGGGGGTCTAGAGGCAACACCCCCAATGGGGTCGAGGGGCAACATCCCTATAATGTCCCCTTCTTGCACCCAAGCAGTTGGAATATTCCATTAGCCTATTCCAGAGTTCTTGTAGGCTAACTGGAGTGGTTAGGGGACTCATAGCTAGTATTCAGCTCTGTGTTGGTTTTCGGTAGGACTTTCTATTTTTAGCAGTGGCTAGTTTCAATACTTACTATTTATAGTAAATAACAGGGCATCTCAGTGTACTTCAATTTTTTGTGCCAATTTGATACTTGGGGAGTACTTACTATTTTTCGTTGTTGCTATTTATAGTAATTCTATTTTAGGTAACTGGCCCAGGCCTATTTTGCTCCAGCATTGTTCATTTCCTAATGTGGTGTTGATGAGTCTAAGGTTGATTTTATTGATATTTGTTTTTCTCTGCTAGTTAAGTTGTTTTAATAAAGTAACTTTATAACTTAAGTGAAGGAGTTTGTGGTCATCGAAAAAGCACCTTGCCGCCTAGAGGTTACAACGGTGTTTTTAAAAGCCAAATATTAAGCCTCCTAAAGTGGACGCCAAAATCAAGGGAGACATAAGGAAATTAAAATAAATTTTAAAAGCTCATGAAGGGGGCATGGGGTTTTGGAGGGAAAAGCAAGTTCACACCTAAAGTTTCCCTAATTTCTTCCTCCTATAAAAGCATCTCTTTGGCTTTCATTTCACTATCTTCTATTTGGCAACTTAACAGGATGCTACTAGAATGCTTTCAGATTCTTTGGTTGCGTGTTGAGGACAAAAACCCTCACCATTTGGAGCTAGTTTCGGTGGTGAAAAATCCACCCTAGTCGGATTTGAGTGGTTCTATCTAGGGATCACATTGTGCTTCAACAGAGTTCTGATTTTCAGAGTTTTTTGTGGTGATAAGATGATATTTTTGGTATTTTGATTTGGGTTTGGAGTTGTGGTGTGTGTGAGGGCTTGGCTTCGTTTTGGTGGTGTTTGGTGGTGTTTTGAAGCTGCTTACAGAGGTCTGATTGCATTTCCAGAATTCTCTGGAAATCACCATTTTGACAGGGTCTGAAAGTGAAATCGGTCCGCAACTCCATGCACGCTTGGAAATCCATTTTGGGTATCGGTTCCTTGGTTTCCTCTCATCTTCACACCCCATTCCAACCATTCATTTGATTGTATTGGTGAAACCACACAAAACTTCATGTCGCACACCATTTTCACAATTTTATCACTTAAAGGAGAAATTAGGTATTTGTCACTGTTGGAAAAATGTTGGCATTGATGTCAAAGGTTTGGAAGATATTTTGCAAAAATAATGGTGTATCTTTTACATGGGCCGACCCATGTCATGCATCCGTTGGAGGTTTTTAAAAATGAAAAATAATATTAGAAAATGTGGACAACCCCCCTCTTGGAGCCTCCCCCATATGGGGATGTTTAAATTAAAAAATAAATTAATAGTATTTTTGTTGATGGGCTCCCAAAATGGGATGACCTCCCTAGAATGGTGCACCCATCTTTGGGAAAATAAAATAAATAAATAAAAATTGTTTTTTGCTAAGTGGGTATAAATAGGAGATGGCGAGAAGGTTAAAAATCAATCAATTCAAGGAATATTGTTAATATGAAGAGCAGAAATAAAAAACTATTTGAGCAGATTTATGAGACATATGTGAGCAGATTTATAACAGTAATTTTGTGAGAAGAAAAGAAAAATAAAAGCAAGATCATGGCATTTTTATGAGCAGAATTATTGAAGACTATATTGCAGATTTATGAGTGGATGTATGGCAGATTTGTGAGCAGTTGAGAGGGAAAATCTAAGAAGTTGCAAATAAAATTATTATATTGTTCTTGTGGAGGTTGGAGCCTCCTATTTAAGGAGATCAAGAGGTTGGAGCCTCTTATTGGAAGAGATCGGTGTCTCTTGCTGGGTTGGTGCTTAGTGGTGGGGATTGGAGTCTCCAGTGGGTTGGTGTCTACAAAATTTGTAAGAAGATTAATACAAACAATATTTTTCTATGGTTTTCTCCCATAAGGGTTTCCACGTAAAATCGTGTGTCTCTTATGTGTGTGCTTAATTGCTAGATCTTGCATGTATGGTATTGTTATGGATGAGGATGATTAAGTTTTGAAGTAATATTGTTGTGATTATTTAAGTTGTGAAAAGTAAAAGTTCTGATCTATATTGATTCACTCTCCCCCCTTCTCAGTATAAGTGTGTGTTTCATCAAGCACATTTTTGTGAAAATTATTTTCTCTCCAAGTGTTGTGTGAGGAAGTGTAAGGGGTGTTAATGCATTTATAGGGAAAAATCGTGACCTTTTTGACTATTTTTTCCACTTTTTTCTTCGTTTTTTTTTTCATGTTTTGCATTTTTAATGAGTTTGGCAATTTGTTTGGTCAAACTCGCCAAGTTTCTAGCAATTCTGATTGGCGAGTAACTCAGCAAGGTAAAAAAGTGGCGAATACTTGCCGACTCAGCGAGTACTCGCCGAGTTTGCCAACCATGATGCAAACCATACCAATTATGTATGAAAAAGCCGCTTGGGAGATTGGGCGGTGAAGTTTGAGATCTTCCTTTTGCATTTGGCTGTACTAATCTATTGTAGGATCACACATTTGACATGTCTTTGTATTTCCCATTGTACAAGATTAACTCAAACCGTACTGCTGCTTTAATTGGTCACTCCCCTAGCAATCATTGTATTAATATTCAAATTTGTATTGTTATTGATTGGAAGATGTTGGGTGTAAGACTTGTTATTTGAGGAGCAAATGCTAACTTTCTAGGCCCCAACATGGGAAATGGAGCAGACCCTATTTCTATTGACACTCCAGGAAGAAGAGGATTTGAGGGTGAGAAGGGTTTATTTGGTGTCTTATGGCTTGCTGCTGTCATTCTTTTGTTCAGTCACCAAGTATTTGGGTGTTGAGTTTGGACAATAAAGATGCACTCGGTATTGCCTCCCTTGAGGGGAGCTATTAAGATCCATGTGACTGTTATTGCTTCTGTCTAATCTTTCCAATTCTAGCCACAACCTGCAATTCTAGTTGTCCTATTTCTTGACTAGTTTATTACAACGATCTCTTTGTCCTAAATTGGAATACCAGCCACTAAAGGGACCTCCATGTATCAATCAGAGGTATCATTTAATATTCTGTAAATTGCTTATGAGTTTCAAGTATTATACTTCAGATTAAGTGCGGAGATTTTAGCTCTAATACCTGCTGTTACATTTGATTCAGTTAAGGATATTTGATACTAAGAAATTCTGAATTCAAAGTGTATTATTCTCATTGTAATGCTGGATGGTATACCACCAGTAATTCTGGATATTTTACTACAAAAAATCCTAGATGGTTGTACCACCAAATCCTTCTTTCATTGTAATAGATCCTGGACGGTTAATCCACTGGATACCATTTCTAATTTCAATACATTCTCCGCCTTGCAAGGCATGTGTCGAAAACAGATAAGTTAGTCCACCATCTTGGCGTTGACGCAACCCCACCTACTTTCAACTAGTTTGGCTTGATCAGGCTTGCACTCACTATTAGCCATTTTGGCTTGATTGATTCTGTGACTTGTTTTAATTATTAAGTTGAATGGCTAGTCGCTAATATCTTTCTTGTAGTATTTTTCTATACTCGTTCTACCTTCATATATGCTCTCACCTTGCCCACCTTGAGATCTTGGTAATCAAAAAGAGAAGAATTTGGGTGATCACAAAAAAATATATGTGGATCTTAGCTAATGCCTTGCAGGGGTTATTACAAGAAAACATAGATATAAGGATTTGAATACCATAATTGAGATGTTGCAATCAATTAAACCATGCAATTGTACTCATACATGAAACCCTGGATTTGAAAGACAGAAACATGTAAACCATGAAAACAAAATTGTTAAATTGAAGCTAGGATTAATGAATCTCACCAAGTGGCAATGGGAAACCTATCTAAATAGGTAGTGGTATGATTTAGGATGTTGTAGCATCTCAATTGTACCTTCATGAATTTGCAAATTGACAAATTGAATAGGAATTCACACTTTTGTATGTAAAAACCTAGTCTTGAGATTTAGGTCAACCAGGGGCATAGAAAATGTGTTGTGAGTCAATTGAAGGGTGTAGAACGTACCTTAATACTCTTAGAAAACACTTGTAAATTTGAATTGAACATATGTGATGAAATTAAAGTTGTATGCAACCTTAGAAAACTTAAAGAGTTAATTCTCATTTATTGTTTTGTCATAATTGAATTCTGGCTTGACCAAACATTAGGGAAAACATTGAAAAATGGATCCAAGTAGTTAGTTTGGGATTTCGTGTGCTAGGTTGCAACCACAATCCTCAAGTCAATACTACACTAGTATAGTTTGTATAACAAAAGTTTCAAACTTGCTTGCAAATGCTTAATTTTGGATTTTGAGGATCCAAGTCTAAAACATCTATTTAATAAAACAGTAACTTCCACATATGCAATCAACCAACTAAATACATAGGGTTGATGGAAAACTGTGATCTACCTTTCTGTCAAAACAGAATTTTGTAATTTTCTTTATAAATAGCATTTTGTGAGATTTGAGCCTATTTTTAAATAATTTCACAGGTCAATTAATTTGGGAATACACAGTTGAAGAATGTCTCTTGTAAGTTAAACAATCAATGGTCAAACCTAGTAATCAGATTAATTTGAAGTGAAGAATTAAATGTGATCTTGATTCTGGATACAGATATGTAGGCAGGCCTATCGAAGAGAAATTCCATGGAGAGTTCAATAAACATCGTAAAACTTTGAGTTTGTTATGTTAACAACAATTAGGATTGATAAATTTACAAGAGAGATTAATTGTGTATTCATTGCATTAGGCATTGCCATACCTCACATGGTTAGCGAATGATTATGTGTTCATTTAGATAGTGCCATGTTGAGACATAGATCATGATCTAAGACAATATTGCATTGAAAATGATATATCTTACTAGTTGAACTAGAGAATAATTAAATGAATTGGGCGAAGTATTCTCTTTTATAAGTTATAGTTCAATGATGTTGCATTGCTTGTCATGCAACAATTAAAAGACTTGCTTGTACACATAAGATGTGATGCTTTGATGTTATGTATAGTTGCATTTGCAATACATGTTCTATAGATAGGGTAAATGATTTGTTTTGCCTCTAAAAGAAGAAAAATAAAGTATGCAGTTTTGGAGGTTTTGTTGTAATTTTTTAATGGCCAAGGAGAGAGGTCATTACTCATGCCCATTGAGTCTTGCTAGATAGCACCTACATCCAATTTTGAAAGGCACCCAGAACTCAGGGCAGTAATGCAGAATTTTTGTGAACCCTCCTCTATTCTTCAGGAGAGATTTCCTTTGAACTAACATGTAAATATATACAGAAAATTAAAATAACTTAGGAAAATAAATGCTTCAGAGCACTGACAAAAAGAAATACATAATTTCTCAGAGATTCAGTCTTCAGAAATAGTGACATCATGTAATGTCCCTAATAGGAGTTTTGTCGAATCTATTCTAAATTATCAATTTTCCAAGCAATGAGCCCTAGAGGATACCTTGAATTGATTTAGTCCCGGCAAACAAGTTAGAGATCCATCACTAAAATAGTCTGACAAGTAGAATATTAGTACTCCACATTGACATCGGGATTAAGCATGAGTAACTCTATATTAAATATCATAATTAACATTATTAGTTATCTAATTCAAGATGACATATTAGCAATGTTATAATAATAAATAGTAGCCTGCATAATCTTATTACTCCAAAAAGAAATTAAAAAATAACATCAGATCACTATGTATAGATTGTATTTATCAACCATCAATAATGTATCTATCAACCATAATATATTTAAATATATTTATTAATCATTAGCTGCTATTTTGATTCCTAATATATCTAGCAATCATTCAACCTAAATTCATAATTGTTGATGTGTTTTTCGTGACCGCACCAACACAGAATAAAGTTACCAACGGCGACTCTATCCTCTCTTGAACAAAATCTCCTGCATGCTAAGATTGCTAGAAAGATCATGCATTCAACTCCAAGGTTCCTTCATGCAGTGGATAGTCTCAGTTGGCTCGATGTGATTTGCTGGTATTTCAAGGGGACTTACGTAATTGTTCACTCCAGAGGACGGGGTTTTCAAGATTCAAAGGATTTATCAGTGAAGCTCTGATTTCCTAAACTAACCAGGAAGTACTGAATTTAAATGATTGCAGGGTTTAGAAAGTCTAAATTCTATCCTAAGTGTAGGATACGAAGTTCAACTTCAGCAAACTTCAACCGGACTTTGCTTTGCCTCCCGTCGGACGGCTTCCACAAAGTCGGTGCAATCTTCAAGGGAGCAGCGAAAGGTATTCAGATTACAACTCAACATGCAAATACCATCAAGACGATGCATACGAACATGTGAATCATAATCGAAGTTAAGTTTGAAAGGTATTCCAGTTGACCACGCAGGGCAAACCTACCATCAATAAGCTCGCTAGTGGTATGGATTAGACGAAGCCCGCTTGAATCAAACACCACATCCCATTACTATCATCTACTTGCATGAAACAAAATCTATTTACTTTACTTTAAAAATCCTACTTGAAGTAGAAGGACGAAGAAACCTCGCTAGCTACTCACAACAAAAGAAGAAATCATCATCAATGAAAACTCTTTTTATTGAGAGAGTGTTCACAACAATTTCTTACAAAGTTTTCAAAGGAAAAACTTTCCTTCTTCTCCAAATTATGCTAACAAACTATCAGCTATGCTAACTCTAAGCTATCTCTCTAATGCTCTCTATGTCTAATCTAATGAATTACAAATGAGGGGGGAGTCCCCTTTTATAGTTGGCCCAGTCCAATGGACGGCTCAAATTCAATTACAATGAAGGGCTCAGATTGAGCCACATAAGCCCTAACCCTAAAAACCGCTACCAAGAAGAGTGGAGTGATAAATGAGCAATTAATGTCCATCTTCTAGAAGATTCCTGTTTGTAAACGCGTTCACACTGTTCTTCTTCCTGACTACAAACTCTATGAATCTGGCCAACATAGCTTCAATCGGCATGGCAGGCACATTCTCAACCTGAAACTCCAAGACTACAACTTCTTTCTCTTGTTTGATGGTGATTTTTCTCCTTGCTACCATTGCATCTTAGGTATACTTTAGTACCTGAGGATGATCTTCAACACTTGGTACTTCATCTTTTCTTTCATCCCAATCTTGAAGGATTTTCCAGTCTTGGACTCGAGCATTTCTTCACCTGAGTTGGGCACATTCAGATCCATGTGGAGGAGTTTCAACACTTAGCCATTTCTTCCAACATCTTCCTTCATGTTTTGAGTGCAACTGAGATCTCATGGAGGAGCTCGAAACACATAACTTTATCTCCTTTCAAGGTTGTAATATCATCTTGGATTACTCGCTTCATTGCTTCAAGTCATCGTGCTCTGGCCCCGGCATTCATCCTGCAAAACAGATAAAGAGAAGAGCATCAAAACACTTTATAGTATAAATTCATTTCACTTACCTAATCCCGACATTTTGATTTCCAAGGTCTGATTGGCCTCATTCATCATTTTCTCCCGCAGACTTTGCCTTCTTTACAACCTTTCATCATGGGCGGATTTATGGGCTCTACAAATTTCATCTTGATGGTGCAATTGGGATGGTAGTGTTTCATTTCTCCCTTAGAAAACTTCTCACCTTGATGTCTCTTCCTTGAAGATATTTCTCTACCCCTCAACCTTCCTAGGGCGCATTTGACACTGTGCACTTTCATTTTCAAACACTTAGAAAAATTTCTTGATATCTCCAGTTGATAGGGCACATCTAGGTGTGTCTTCTTCTAGTTTCATTACTTAGAAAATTTTCAAAGCATCTCTCTTCATTCTAGGCGCATTTGAGGGGTCTAACTTTCATTTTGCTACGCCTTAGAAACTTTTTAATTTCACCTCTTGACTTAGGCGCATTTCCACCCTTACACTTTCAATTTTCAACACTTAGAAAATTTTCCACTGCTTCAAGTTGCTAAGGCGCATTTAAGGACCTCTACTTCCATTTTGTGAAACTTAGAATATTTTCTATCTCCACCTCTTGATTTAGGCGCATCTCCACCCTTGAGCTTTCAATTTTCAACACTTAGGCGTTTTCTTACCTCCCTCTCAAGCTTGGGCACATTTAGGAGGTTGTACTTCTAGTTTCATTGCCTTAGAAGAATTTTCAAGTTCCACTCAAGCTTGGGCGCATTTACCATGGCCTACTTCAAGTTTCAACACTTAAACGAATTTCTCACTCACCCTTCTTAGTTAAGGCGCATTCTACCTTTCATACTTTGAGTTTACTTGCCTTAGAAAATTCTCGACATTTCTCCTTTAAGTTAAGGCGCCTTTCACCCCTCTTACTTCCAGTTCGTGACACTTAGAAAGTTTGCCAACCTTCTCCTCTTAGTCAAGGCGCACTTGGGGGTAAGAGCTTCCAATTTCCCACACTTAAAAAAAATTTCAATGGCATCTCCAAGTTAAGGCGCATTTAGGGGTCTCTACTTTCAGTTTTCAATACTTAGAAAATTCTTATCAACTCTCCTTTACCTTGAGCACATTTGGAGGTAGGAGCTTCAAGTTTTGAGGACTTAGTCAATTTTCAAGCCTCCTCCCTCAAGTTTGGGCGCATTTAGCCCCTTGTACATTCATTTTGTGACACTTAGAAATTTTTAAGCCTCCTCTTCTTCTCAAGGCGCATTTGGGGTAGAGAGCTTCAAGTTTCAAGTACTTAGAAGATTTTTCACATGCCTTCTCCTCTGTGGGCGCACTTAGGTAGATGAGCTTCCATTTTGATTGCTTCAGCAAAATTTTGTGTCCCACTTCTCCCTTGGGCGCATTTAGGTAGGCCTACAGGAATTCTCAAATGCCTTAGTTAATTTTTCTCACCACCACCCTTGCTTGGGCGCATTTCAAGGGTGGAGGAGGAAATTTTTCATACTTAGAAACTTTTTCTTCATCTCCTTGTGAAGTGGGAGCATTTCAAGGGGTGAGGGGGAAATTCGTGCCTTAGACAAGTTTTCCCAGCTCCTCCAGCTTCTTTGGGCGCATTTTCAAGGGTCTGCATGAATTTTTTGTAACTTAGAAATATTTTGCCAAGCCAGCCTCTAACATGGGTGCATTTGACAGGGGGAGGAGGAATTTCTTCAGACTTAGAAATTTTCATGCTTCCTCACCTGCCTTGCCCTCTCTGGTTTACTATTTTTAGTAAATCCCCTGATTTTGTACTTCTGCAACTTGGATTGACTTGAAATTTGTGCCACCGGATCCTCATGGTTTAACTGACATTCACACTGCCATCTTGTGTTGACCTGCTATTTATAGCTTGTTTCCGGAGGTGACTTACTATTTATAGTAACTGCTTGATTTCAGGGCCTCTGCAACTTTGTTTGACGTGAAATTTGTTCCATGGGGGTCCTCGTGGGTTGACTGACCTATTCACACTAGTGTCTCACGCTGACCTGCTATTTATAGCCTGTTTGAGAAGTGACTTACTATAAATAGTAAGTGCTCAGATTGCCTTCAAATTTTACCAGTGGATTCCTTGAAAGATACTGATCGCAATGGGATACATTAGTTTTCGGAGATTTTGGTGTTTGACCCCTCATTTTAGGTCCCGAAGTTGGAAACCCTAATCTGACTTGCATGTGGCTCAAATGACCTCCGTTTGACTCTGTTTCTGTTGCATGTCACTTTGTTTGTGATACTGAAGTGTTGGGCAGCTGTCGTAGTGATCCCACTAAAAATAGTAAGTGTCTGAAAAAGTGACCAATCAGCTATCGGATGTGTTTGCATGTCACGCAGCTCGAGAGATCTCACAAAACCCAGAAAAACCCAGCAAACTGGACTGCATGTGGGCACTGGCTAAAAATAGTAAGTTCCTGAAAAGTGATCAATTATGCCTGCATGTTACCTTGTTGTGTAGCTCTTGAAAAACCCATAAAGAATAGCTGACATGCACTGAAAAATCCTGCATGCAAACCCTAAAAATAGCCTCTGAAGACAATTCTGCAAGAAGGTCCTGATCCTAGTTTGCATGTTACATCACTGCGAAGCTCCTGAAAAACCCACAAAGAATATCCAGACATTCGTTGTAGACTCCAACATGCAAACCCTAAAATTAGCCTCTGAAGTCAAGACTGCTGAAAGTTATCATCTCATCTTGCATTTTATATCATTGCGTAGGTTTTGGAAAACCCAGAAATATTCTCCAAACATGCACCAAAAAACTTTGCATGCAAACCCTGAAAATGGCTTCTGAAGCCCAGACTGCTAAAAATAGCAAGTTGTCAAATTCAACTCAAAAATTTGATGGCAAGCAGCTTAAGGTGCTCTGAACACAGTGTCAAGCTCAAACTTCAATTTGCTTACTCGAATCAACTTCAAACTGGCATGGAGAAAGCAAACCCTAATTTCTCAGACTTAGCCAAAATTTCAATTCAGACGGGCACATCCCTAGAAAGACAGACAGAATCGAAAGAGACAGCGGCAAAACAACACAAAAACCAAAGCCAAAAGACTCGAACGGAGCAAAAATTAGGGGGTCCCCATTTTAAATGGGGTGATGTGTGAAAAGGTCACAACAATAATGCATTTAAATCTCATTTTCTAAGTACATAAAGTATTCATCATCTTCTTATTTAAAGTCATGAAGAACACTTACTATAGTCCCTATCCACACCCTTAATACACTTACTAAATTAATTATTTGAATACAGAAAATACTTATCTTTATTTTGGTTCGATTGCTGAAGCTTTCTTAATTCTCCTAGCCACGATCTTATGAATATAAATAACAAGATATCACAGGCTGCAGAAACTAGGAAAGTCTTCTGGAATGTTCGGTGTTTCTTTTTGCATAGAATATATTCATGTATTCTTCTCTTATTTCCCCCCTTCCTTTGGTCTTGAATTGACTCCCCTTTTATAGCCCGATCACCCAAAAGTCATATTTGTTCTTTGACTAGGGACGTGTCCCTATGCAGCTGCTGCCCTTAGGACCCGATTCATAACTAAATCTATGTTGTGTGCTTAATAATTATAATTGCTGCAATCTTCTTGTGCTTAATAATTATAATCGCTGCAATCTTCTAAACTGTTTGTTGTGTTTAGGGCTGCTTATGAATCGGTGCTTTGGTATTATTTATATTTTTTATTTGTTTATTTTATTTTTTATTTTATATTTGTTTATTTTAGTCAAAAAAATAATATCTGTTATTTTATTTTTGATGTTTATTTATTTGTATTTTAATCATTAAAGTATAATAACAATAAGCTGCCACTATATTATTATTTTATTTCAATGTATTACAATCTTTTATATTGATGTATAATGATTATAGTATTTATATTTTGGTAATTAGAATATGACTTTTAATATTTATAATTATAATATTATCCTTGATAATTATAATCATAATAATATTAAATAGTTAATGTTGTTAATGTATATCTTGTATATCTTGTTTTTGATGCTTTATATCTCAATGCTACAATTTCGAGGGACATGACAATCCACCCCGCCCAAGATTGCTTTTCCTCAAGCAATAACAATTCTAAACATCTTTTTACCTTAGGCGTCATGTCCTTTCACACCTCCTCACTATTCTTGAGAGCCGAATTTAAGTCTCTTGCAAGTTTAACTAAGGTTCTATTCTTAATTGGATTCTTCAATTGAGATGCTTTCCTTTTGTATCCCCTGTTCGAGAGAGTCACACCCTTTCACTTCAATAGTTACAACTTTTCATTATTGCATTTGGATGCTAATAATAATTCAGTTTTGGATAAGTTAATTTGTTAGTGCCTTCCAATCCCATAAGCATTGTGGCAAACAAACTTAATAGTTTTAAGCATAAAGTAACATAAAGATGAGCTCCACCTGAATCAAAAATTAAAACAGACAACCAAGTAGCTCAAGCAAGCAAGCAGGCAAGTAGCTCAAGCAAACAAGCAAGTAGCTCAAGCACGCAAGCAACCAGCTCAAGCAGACAAGCAAGTAGCTCAAGCACGCAAGCAACCAGCTCAAGCAAGTAGGCAACCAGCTCAAGTAGACAAGCAAGTAGCTCAAGCACGCAAGCAACCAACTCAAGCAAGTAGGCAACCGAGCAGCTCAAGTAGACAAGCAGGTAGTTCAAGCATGCAAGCAAGTAGCTCAAGCACGCAAGCAACCAACTCAAGCAAGTAGGCAAGTAGCTCAAGCACGCAACCAAGTAGCTCAAGCACACAGCCAAGTAGCTCCAGAAGACAAGCAAGTAGCTCAAGCACGCAAGCAACCAGCTCAAGCAAGTAGGCAAGTAGCTCAAACACGCCACCAAGTAGCTCAAGCACACAGCCAAGTAGCTCCAGTAGACAAGCAAGTAGCTCAAGCACGCAAGCAACCAGCTCAAGCAAGTACGCAAGTAGCTCAAGCACGCAACCAAGTAGCTCAAGCACACAGCCAAGTAGCTCCAGTAGACAAGCAAGTAGCTCAAGCACGCAAGCAACCAGCTCAAGCAAGTAGGCAAGTAGCTCAAGCACACAACCAAGTAGCTCAAGCACACAAGAAACCAACTCAAGCAAGTAGGCAACCAACTCAAGCAACATGATAGACAACATTTTTAACATTTTCATAGTTTTTAAGCATAAAGTAATCATAAACACAATGGTGAGTTCTAAATACATAGTGACTAGTTCTAACATTCATCGCATACACAATGGCTAACTAGCACATCACAATGGCTAACACTCACATGTCCATAATGCATTCTAATATCCTTGGAGGGTTCAACCATAAGAGAGTATGGAGAATCATGACCTGATGGGGAGCCTAGGACCCATCATGCCAACTCTTTCCCTTTCCCTTATGATTTGGCCCCCTTGAGTCTACTTATTCCCATTATACAACACAAAGGTTCTCCCATATAGGACACAACATCCTCTATTATAGAACACATGGTGGCTCAACTCCTCTAGACCCAAAGGCAGTACCCTCGGATACCCCAGAGGCAAGAACCCCCTTGGCCCACGAGGGACATAATAGGGCTCATTACGTCCCTCACCCGGGTGGCGTCTCTAGAAGAGGACCCTCGGACACCCCAGAGGCAAGTACCCCCTTGGCCCATGAGGGCTCATTACGTCCCCCACCTGGGTGGCATATCTAGGAGAGGACCTCATTGTCCTAGTGGCTCAACTCCTCTAGACCCAAAGGCAGTACCCTCGGATACCCCAAAGGCAAGTACCCTCTTGGCCCACGAGAGCTCCTTGATAATTATAATCATAATAATATTAAATAGTTAATGTTGTTAATGTGTATCTTGTATATCTTGTTTTTGATGCTTTATATCTCAATGCTACAATTTCGGGGGACGTGACACATCAAGATACATACTTCAAAGTCGCAAAGAACTAATTTGAGAGTAATAGCTATTAATTATTTCTTTTTTAACAACTAACAACTTAAACAATAAAAGTGCCATAACGTCCCTTTCTCATCTACCTAATATCTATCTAAGCATAACATATATTCAGTTATGTGACAACTATAACGCAGTTATCAGTTGCATAAATGATTGCAAGGTGACAGATGGTACTCTTCAGCCTCATCTTGAGTCTCAGACATTTCATTGTGGTCCCTGTTGTTATTTGCAACATGATGTGTATTATGTGCCCATGGCCTAGCCTCAATATTCCTGTCACCAGCAACACTTAGTGGGAGCTTGACTTTCCAACAGTTGAATGCGCTTATTCAATATTGAATCTTTTGTATTGCTCAGCCTAATATTTTTGCTCCACCTGAATCTCATCTTACCTAGCAATATTATTTTCCATTTGTTGCTTTTTTTCATTGAACTCTTCATTTTTATTTTTTATTTTTATTTTGCAATCATGCTCACAGTGGCATCTATCAGTAGAGTGCTCCCAATAGTTCATCAACAAATCCTTTTCTTTTATTTCCATTGCAAGTTCAACATAACTAGCAGGCTAATTATTTAGATGCATCTAACAATTGGTCTATAAATTATCTTCCTTGCCACCTGGTCCCAGCACAGATCATGGAAGCTAAGGAAGACAATAATAATACTAACAAGCTCTCACCAAGTTGTCTCCTTGATGATGCAAGTTTTGATTTCAAGTTGTCTTCCCCCTGAGTAGTGGAGTATGAAGCCATACTTGGTAGCTGCCCACAAGGACAAGGTGGTGGCTCTGATACCACTGTTATATTCATAAACTGAAATTTTAAAAACAAACTGACAGACCTTGAAATTGTGTATGCTGAAAATGATAGGAGGAGATCTCAAATTAAAGAGGGAATCTGAAAATGGAAAATGGTTGACTACTTACAAACAAAACCTAAGAAACTAAAATCCAGAACTGCCAGAAGAACTGAAAAACTATTTGGCTACAAAACTTAGTGCAAACCCAAAACCACAATTCTGAATGATCTGGGATTTATTATGCATCAATATTCTGATAGCCAAAATCAGATATTTGAAGCCAAAATGGAATCGAACTTCTCTCATTTTTTACAATTTTGTAAATCTATGAGTTAGGACAAACCATAGTTTAAAAGCTCAGCGACTCATGGTTTCTCATGAACAATAAGAGCCCAACAAGTTACTCGCCAAAAAACTCACCAACAAGTTTTAGGAAAGTACTCACTAAGGCACCTAAAAACTGGCAAGTTCCGGTGAGTTTGTATAGAAACTCTCTTGTCAATAAAAAAAAAACAGCTAGTGGGCAGAAAACACACAAAAAGCCTCATTTTTTGTCATTTTCTCATTTACACACCAACTTTTTGACAACATTGCATTGATTTATAAACAGTTGGTTAAAGGTGATGAAATTATACAAAATGGCATGCCCATGAAGGTCCCTATAGTCTCAAAGGCCTTCATATGGACTTGGTAGTGAGGGCTCCACCCCTTGACCCCACCCAGTATCACAATAGGTAAAGCACCACGGACACTACCCCTCAACCCAACAAGGGGCACTACCTCTCATGCCTAGTTGGGGCCCTCTCCCAAACCCTAGTTTTAAAAAACAAAAAATAAAAAGTGTTTTGGGCAATGTCGGATGGAATAGTAACATTTTTTTTCCCTTTATTTGGCTTGAAATAACAAAAACCATATTTTTTCCTATTTTACAAAGATTTTAGAGTTTTCTAGCTTGCCAAAAATATTCCAATTACATCCTAAGCAATTGAATTTCATTTATACTTTTGGTTTTCCATGTCAATCCTAATTCCAAGTAATTCTACTATGATCAAAATAGATTTATGCATTCTCTAAATTCATTCTTTATGCTTCTCGTGCATTATTTAAGTTTATTTTACAAATTTATATATTTGTAAATATGCTAGATTTTTGTCAAGCCTCAAATCCAATTCAAAGTTTAGGCTTGCCAAGTCTGAATTTTTAACTATGGGATAAACTATAACATTGCGAAAAATAGTTCAAAACATTACATAGATAAATAAGATGACTTTCCAAAGAAGATGTAGATGTCAACTTAGACCAAATCAAAGATATCATGCACAATCACAGCCTACAAAGAAGAGTTGGTTTCCAAAAACTTTAACTACTACAACATAGGGGTTGTTTTGTATTGACTTCCTCTTTTCAAACTTTTCACTTTGTGCATGTGGGATAACATATAGTTACTTTTGTCTTTTTAACTAGTAAAAAATGCATTTAACTTCAATACACTCAGCCAACTAACAAAACTCAAAAACCACCTTCTAAGAAACCCCAACACTAAGTTTCATTGATTTTTGATTTCATGAAATAAGAAACACTCTCTAAAAAATGTGACATATGCTAAACTTAATGGCTTAGATTGTTTACAATAGATGTATGTGATCTGAAATCAGAATTTTATTTTTTGGGGATTTAAATTAGTTAGAAGCCATCTCAAGATGACATCTATGAGTAGTCATTACATTAATGACATTTTTTCCTTGCATATGTTGGTAAGAACAAACTTAGCACACAAGCACTTTTAAGCATTTGTTAGTTAAGGGGGTGAACCATAGAAGTGTTATAATTTCACAGCATTGACACATCAAACTAAAAGTGCAAAAGAAATTCAATTACACAATTTTGAAAATAGATAAACATGGGAAAAATATGGCAAATTAAAAAATGCTAAACTACTCACAAAAACACAGAAAAAATGCAAATATTATTTCATATCAAATATAGCGCATAGAAAGAGAAACAAAGTTCACACTTCAAACTTAAGAAATAAATAAAAATTCAATGTTGTCAATTACTCACAAGTTCTTGATAAGTATCAAATTTTTAGTCAAGTACAACATACCCATCATAGAAAAAGTCTTATAACATAAAAAAAATAGTCTCTAAGACTCGTAGACTACAAAATGTGAAGCAAAACACAATGCCCCTAGATCCATATTCTCCATACGACTATTGTTAGATCATCCAAACTCTTGTTCAAGATTGGTAGCATTTTAATTTGTCTCTTTCAAGACAACACAAATTGGAACAATGTGTATGGGAGAATCATTCTTCAAATTATAAGGGGAAGCTCCCTAGGATCTAACTAAACCTAAAAGTAACAAAATTTACAAATATGCACACTGTAGAAGATTTCAATGGAGATTTTGCATTAAATTAAATATCTATAATCTAACTAGCTATGTTTTTGCCTCTAATGCAACATCAAACAATCAACAATCAAGGCTTGCAATGAGCTTATTAGATTATGAAAGATAAACACTTTAATCATGAACAAGCACTACCTCCTACTAGATAAAGCAAATACCAATATTTGGTTGTAAATGTAGATTTAATTAAATAACACTAATGGATATTGTCTATTGGCTAAATATGAGACCAATATTCTACATCAGCAAGAAATGATTAAATTGACTAACATCACAAGTTTCTAGAAGGTAAATTGCTAAAGCAATACGCAAAATTATTACTTTAATGAATAATGAGCATCAATGCAAAGCTTTAACAAGGTTACTCAACTCAATTTAACACATGAACTTACAACATAGGTTTAACAATAACTAAATAATGACAATATTTAAATGATTCTTATAGCATAAGCTGTACATTCACCATCCTTCAATACACACAAAACACAATGACTTGACTTCCACTTTCAAATGGCAATCTCTGCAGCATAATATTGACTCTCTCCTTACATACAATGTGTTTAAGACACATTTATAGCCCTCTAGAGGTAGCCATTAGAGCTCAAATAATAATATAATAATAGCTTTAAAGCAACCCTAGTCCTCATCCATGGACAAGGGGAAATAAAGCTCTTAAATATTCTAAATCAGACTTTCATCTACTTTCTTCCATATAGTCCATGAGCTTGAGGTCACATCAACTTTTTCCTCATTTTTGTTTCGAAATACCTTAACATAGACATTTGGATTGAACTTAGCCAACTATTCTTTATAGATGGTGGAATCTTGAGTGGTGTCGCCACCCCAAAAAACGCAACATAGGAGTGACCTCTTCCTTTGGTGTGATTTCCAATTGATTATGCCATCTTGAAATGGATTTGTGTTGGCATTGTTGGGCCCAAAACATAACTTTATTTTGTTACTCTTTACTTACCCAATGGTCGTATTTTCCTTCCTAGTCTGCCACTTTCATCACCCTTTTCCACTAGTTCAACCATGAAAAAAACCACAATTTCACCAATTTCTCTTGCCATAAGCCTTGTTGCAACTTTCAGCATTTGCTCCCGGTTAAGCCAGTTGCAAGACATGAATTTACAAACTTATTTGCTAGCGGTGATTTTTACATCCTTTTGACACTTAAACCGGTCACTGTTATTAACTGGTTGTGCCAACTGAAAAGTCCAGTTTTACTTGTTCCTTTCTAATCATGTTTTCATGTAACGCCACTTTGTTCATGTCATGTTTTTATCATGCTCCTGCCACTTTCATCTCACAGATCACTACTCCATTTACCATATACTTGGGTGCCATTTTCATATGGCTAAGCCACTACAAAAGTGCACTTTATAACAGGTCTTGATAAAGGTGCAGTTCACTTAAATGTTTGCCGCTTAAGGACACACTTCTACACAGGTTTAACCAATCAATTTGTGAACTTCATTAACTTGTTGGCATTTTTTCACTTAGGCATGATTTTGAGCTGGTCAAGCCACTAAAAATTTGTGCTCAGCTTTGTGAAGTTATCATCTTTGCCTTCATTCATCCACCTTATGCTAACATTGCCCTCAAACTTTGTGTTGGAGAGTTCTTCCCTTGCCATACCAGTTTGGGGCTTCAACCCCACATCCTTGTTTTTTTTGTGCTAGAGCTATCTGATTTTCAAGAATTTCATCTTCCTACATCATCTCTCCCCTGTTAAGCAATATGGAATCACTGTTGACAAACTAAATAGACCAAGACTTGACAACCATTAAGATTTGATATGAAGGACAACTTAGCTGATATTGAAAATGTGACAAGAATAACAAGTTCCTTGACTAAAACTTTGACTGTGTTCAAAGCTTCATAGGGATACCTATATTGGTACTAACAAGGATGGCCAAATCATTTTCATCAAATGATAGCTCCTCCTCAGCTACAATCCATTATGCTTCATGCTCAATTGGCTGATCATCTTCAACACTACCTGAGATTAGCAATGCATAGGTTCTTGACCTACTAGTGCATGCTAGAAATTTGAATGATTGAACTTGAACTACTTAAAATTATAAATAGGAAAGTTAGATTGATTATCATTAATCTTCATTGAATTTTAGAGGTATTTAAAGTTTCTAACCTTGAATTCTCTTAAAGCAAAGATAAAGGTTGTGGTGGACAAAGACTGAATAATTCATTTGTTGTTAGCATGAGAAATTGTGTTTTTTAGAGTGTATATTAATACACTCCAAGAACAGTAAAAAGCATAAGAACTGCATGGCTAGCTTAGAATACACATTGCCATCTATCAAAGTGATTTAGTTTCTTTTCCAAAGTAGTCCCACCATTGCAGTGACATTGGATTAGTTGTAAAACCAAAATTTATTAATAAATCCATAAGTTATTCCAATTTTTCAACACAAAAAAGGCTATAGATAAATCCTTATGGAAAATTATTAATTTAAAATTTAATACCTCATTATCATCTTCCTTGACTCTACTACACACATGTCCAAGAAGAAGCCCTTTGCTTGCTTACACATTGGCAACTCCAGAATGATTGCCCATCTTTCATGTGCATAAAGAAAATATGTGCACTTGAATAGCCCTTACATAAACTTTGTGTCATCATTGAATGGTGCACTATAAAAACAAGATAGACTCGAGCAATATCCTAAAACATGTTGGTGACAATGCATTTGGTGATCCCATCCGCATGCTCTCGTCATTTTGTATTTTGGACCTGTTGATGTGTTTTTCGTGACCGCACCAACGCAGAATAAAGTTGCCAACGGCTACCTTATTCTCTCTTGATCAAAGTATCCAGCACGCTAAGATTGCGAGAGAGTTCGTGCATTCAACTCCAAGGTTCCTTTAGTGCGAATAGTCTTAGTTGGCTCGATGTGATTTGTTGGTATTTCAAGGGGACTTACGGAATTGTTCAATAGCAGAGAAAGGGATTTTTGCAGTTCGACAGATTTATCAATGAAGCACAGGTTTCCTATACTAACCAGAAAGTATTGAATTTAAAGTGGTGCAGGGTTAAGAAGGCTCTAATCTACTCTAAGGCGTGGGACATGACGATCAATTCTCGCAGACTTCAACTAGGCTCCACTTTGCCTCGCTTCAGACAGCTTCCATAGAACCGGTGCAATCTTCAGAGGAGTAGCTCGAGATGTTCAGATCACAACTTAGTATGAAAATACCATCACAACGATGCATATAAACATACAAATCATGATCGAAGTTAAGTGCGCGATATTCCAGTTGACCACACAAGGCGCATTCACCATCAGCGAACACACTAGTGGTATGGATAGACAAAGTTTGCTCAAATTGAAGGCCACATTCCACAATTACTATCTACTACTTGCATGAAACAAAATGTATTTACTTTACTTTAAGCCACTATTCGAATCAGAAGGACAAAAAAACCTTGCTAGCTACTCACAACAAAAGACGAAATTCACCATCAATGAAAACTCTTTTTATTGAGAGAGTGTTAACAACAATTTCTTACAAAGTTTTCAAAGGGAAAACTTTCCCTCTTCTTCAAACTATCCTATCAATCTATACTAAGCTACCTCTAAGCTATCACCTAGTTGTCTCTCTATTCTAATCTCTACTGTCTAATCTAATGATGTACAAATGAGGGGGGATGCCCCTTTATATAGATGGCCAAGTCCAATGGACGGCTCAGATTACAATCAAATGAATGGCTTAGATTAAGCCACCTCAGCCCTAACCCTAAAAACAGCCAGAATGAGGAGTGGGGCAATAAATGAGCAATTAATGGCCACCATCTTCTAGAAGATTCCCGTCTGGAAACGCGTTCACACTGTTCTTGCTCCTGACTGCAAACTGGATGAGTCTGGTCGCCACCGCTTCAAATTCTTGAATTGATATGACGGGCACATTTTCGATCTAACATCAAGCCTGCAACTTTCTTTCTCCTACTCGACGATGATTTTTCTCCTTGATGTTGTTCTTCAACTTTGAAGTACTTGCTTGGGTTTCCATTTTTTTTCCTCCATCCTGAACTTTGAAAACATTTCTTCTTTGCCACTTGAGTTGGGCACATACTAGGTCTCAACACCTAGCCATTTCTTGCAATTTTTCTTCCTTAATGATTTTATCATCTTGGACTATTTGCTTCATTACTTCAAGTCACCATGCCTGGTGTTCACCCTGCAAAACAAACAAAGAGGACATCAAAACAATTTACAATATAAATCCACTCTACTTACCAAATCTCCATGTTCGAGTGATCTCTTCATCTGATAGGGCTCATCATTTTTCTCTAGCACAACTTTTTCCTTTAAATTCCTCATGCCTTAGAATATTTCCATATTATCACTCATCCCCCTTAGGGCGCATCTGGAGACTAGAGCTTCCGTTTTCATTCCACTGGCTGAGGCGTTCACTCTGATATTTCATCTAACTCTGGCTCGAGAAAATTGTTTACATCAGCAACCTAATCAAAAATCATCTAGTCATCATTTATTCCTTGCCTTAGAAAAAATTTCAAATTTTTACTTAGGAAATTTCATAATTCAAGTGCCCATCAAAAATTTTCATCTCAAAGGCCTTGGCGAAGTGCGGAAGACCTTAAAATCCATTCCTCATCACAGACGTCCAATACCCAGAAGAAAATTCCCTTCAGAAGGCGTCGAATTCATGTGTCTACAACGAAGGGGTACATTTAATTTTTTTGAATTTTAAACCTTAGAAAAATATTTTGCCAACAATTTTATTCTTATTCTTCACATCCGGGCAAATTTTCTTTGCTCTGCTTTGACAATTTTTATCTCCTTCGCGAAGCTGGCACCTTCTGACTTATCTAAGCCAATTTTATCCATGTCTCTGAAAATTTTATCTCCTCCATCAACTTGGGTGCATTTTCCTCTAAGGAAGGAATTTAAATATTAACACTTAGAAAATATTTTATCATTTCATGTCCCAGTCTAGGCGCCATCAAGGATCTAACTTTCAATTTTAGACCACCTAGCCAAAATAATCTCAACACGTCCTCCTTCTTAGTCTAGGCGCATTTAAGCCTTCATGCTTTAAGTTTAGACGCCTCAAAATATTCTTCAACATTCCCTCACTACTTGGGCGCATATGGGGAGTTAGACTTCAAATTTTCTATGTTTAGAATGTTCTCTAGCTCTCCACAAGTCAAGGCGTACATGAAAGGGACCCTCTTTAAATCTTGGACGACTTAGAGATTTCTCAAGGCCCCCTTAAATAGCTAAGGCGCATGCATGAGGTCAAGCTTCAAATTTAAACACTTCTTTCTCAAGCCAAGACGTATAGGATGGGGCCCACTTCATATTTGCATGCCTAAAATATTCTCAAACTTTTCTCCAGTCAAAGGCGCATTCAAGGGGGTGTGCTTCAAATTTGCATGCCTTAGAATATTTTAATCACCCTCTTCTTCTCAAGGCGCAAATGAGGGGTGAAGCTTCAACTTTTCTATACTTAGACCTTTTCCAAGCTTCTTCTAAGTCAAAGGCACATTCAAGGGTCTCCACTTCAAGTTTCACACACTTAGAATATTTCAAAGACCTCCTCCTTCTTGGGCACATTTGGCATGCTAAGGAAGACTTAAGTCCTTGACTTAGAAATTTTTTTAACATCTTGACTTTGCATGCTCAAGAGGGCGCATTTTGCATGTGGAGAGGGATTTAACGCCTTGCCTTGTCTTTTCTTTGCCTTCATCATGAAGTGGGCGCATTTGAGAGGGTGAGGAGGATTTTACCAACACTTAGAATATTTTCTATCACATGCTAGAGATGAGGGCGCATTTTGGAGGTGGAGAAGGATTAACACTTTTTCCTTAGAAATTTTCTTAACTTTTCCACCTTGCATGGGCGCATTTAGAGGAGTGAAGCGGATTTACTTCATGCCTTAGATTTTTCTTGCATGCTTGATGATGAGGGCGCATTTGGCATGTTGAGGAGGATATTTAAAACATTTAAATTTTTTTACTTTACTTCTCTTGACATGAGGGCGCATTTGGAGGGGTTAGCAGGATAAACTTCAACACTTAGAAAAAATTTATCAACCTCCTTGAAGTGGGCGCATTTGACATGTCTAGCAGGATGAGATTCATGTCTTAGAAAATTTTTACTTTCCAGTTGAGGTGGGCGCATTTAGGGGGTCAAGGTGGACAAACTTCCAGACTTAGACAATTTTCCATCTGCCAGGCAGCTGAGGATGAGGGCTCATTTGGAGGGTGGTGAAGGATGAACTTCAGACTTAGAATTTTCTTCACACCTGCTTCTGCCAGCTTATCCATGCCCTGCTATATATAGTAAGTCCTTTGATTTTCATATCTCTGAAGCTCGGATCGATTCGAAATTTTAACTACAGGATCCTCATGACCTAGTTAATCAGTTCATACTGCCATCTCGAGCTGACCTGCTATAAATAGTATGTTTCTGAAGGTGGTTTACTATTTATAGCAACTGCCTTGTTCTGAGACCTCCACAACTCCGTTTGTCTTGAAATCTGAATGCCGTAACCCTCATCGGATGACTTGCTCGTTCACACTGGCGCTTGCTGCTGGTTTACTATTTTTAGCCAGTTTCTGAAATGCCTTACTATAAATAGTAAGTGCTCCGATTGCCTTCAAATTTTACCGGTGGATAGCTTTGTTGGTTGAATATTTTGTAAACTTAGGAGGTTTGAAAAAATGGTGATTTCAACACAGTGTGTGAGTTAAACTCTCCTATTTAAGGGAAGGCTCCCCCTATCTAACTAATTAAAACAAATATGGATGGAACAACAATCTTTCCTCTTGTTTCAGGAAAGATTAAACTCTTTTCTCTTTACAGAAAAAGCAGGATTAACTTTTAAATAAACTCTTACAGCAGTTTGCAATAAAATCAGTAGAAAGGAAATGAAGTTTCCTGAAAGCTCAAAGACTTCCGTCACTTCCGTCGGGACGGGAAAACAATCTCAAGCGCAAAGTCTTGAAAATCTGCAATCCTATCTACCCTTTTAAAAGATAATTCTAATGATAATACACGGCATAAAACAGCACAAAGTCTGCAAGTATGATGTATCTATTAACTACTATGAATGGGAATCATTACGAGCACAAAGACTTGCAATTCTTCTTAACTTCTAAATTATGAATTCAATCTTCAACATTTACAGCACAACGTCCGAAAATATTTCAATTGAAGCTCTCCCTAGCAATCTTCCACAATCTTCAAATAATCACAAAGTAATGCTCCAAAATGACATAAGAACACAATGGATGCTGAAATATTCCGAGACAAATTTTTTCGTTTTTCAATTATCAGATTACAACATTACAATCAAAGTACCCGTTAAGGTTAGAAGGTAAACCAAAACGTACGAAAGCAACTCTAACCAAGAATGGCGCCGATGATGGCGAGCATATGGTCAGAGGATCTTCTACCCTAAATGCTGAATGGGAACTCAACGCCAAGTATGTGCTACCCAATCCAGTATAGAGTGAGGGGCGACCATATGACGGAGTGCTACAGAATACTATGCTTGAAAAGAAATGCTGAAAGCTGAAAACGCTCAACACCCAGAATGTGCTTGCTAACCCAGAATGGGAAAGTAGCTACCATAGGGCGGAGTTGTAACTATTACAATAACTTCAAATGAAAGTGAGCATTACAATCAGATTTGAACAAGAAAGAAAACACTGCCAGTACTACTGTCAGTTTACACCATAAGGAGCATTCGCCTGCCAATATCTTATGAATTTTAAATGATTAGCATTACATCATAGAGAACTATCCTTATCTTGGATAGGGATGCCAAAACAATAACACCTTCGAGGAGCAATACAATAAATCTGATTTCTGTTACAAATCTGCTCTTAAAGGAAATAACAGCAATCTATGGAAATGCTCATATGCTCATATCTTACTAACAACTTGCTCAAATGGTATGATTTCTGATGCACAAGACTTCCCTTAAGATAGCGCTCAAACTAACACCCAAAAACAGACTCGAAATGCAACCAATGATTAATGCACGAACTCCAATGCAACTAAAAAGTACGGCCCAGCTGAAAGGGGCGATTTTCTTTTAAAAATAAATGCAAGCTCTAAAAGATCTACAAACTTGAGAACATTGGCGCCTAAGCCTAGCAAAGACAATGGGTTAATACCCAGAACAATATTTTTGATGTTTTTTGACTTATGATCGAAAACACGAATCTGCTGTATAAAATAATGCAAAATGCTGAAAACTACTAACATGCCAATCAGATCTAACAATGCAATAGGCTGAATACAATGCACGAACTAAATGCAACTCACAAGATAGACTGAATCACCACTAGTTGTCTTGCAAACAAGAAGCGATGCCCGAGCTAGGAGGCCTTCATTCCTCGAAGCAAACCCAGAGCCAAACCGGCAGCATAACAGTACTGTAGTCCAAAGATCCTCAAATGAAAACCCAAGGCTGTCTTTTATAAGTTTCTGTTGACCTTCCTTGAAACCCTAACTTCTTTTCCATAGTCAAAACCCTAATCCCAAGAAATGGAGTCCTTTTCCAAGCATCTTTAATTTTGACTTCATTAAATTTCTCACTTAAATAAATGCGTCCTCCTTAAGGCTTAGTTTTGACTTTGATAAATTCAATATAAATTTAATATAACCTCAATGATGGCGCCACCCTTCAATTCCACCTTTTAAAATAACATTAAGTTATTTGACTAGGCCAAGGTGATAAAATAACATTTAAATTATAATGTTATTTTCAAGTGAAATGAGCTCAACTCTCCAAATTGCATTCTGAAGCCCGAAACTGAATACGCCACTTGAATCAACTGAAGGGGAAAGTCAACTGCCTGAGACCAACCTGTTTACTGCCAAAAATAGAATTTACTAAAAATAGTAAATTCCTGGAAATGCTCAGAAAGCCAAGACGAACATACCACCGCGAAGCTCTCTGAAAACCCAGAAAGAATCCACCACTGAATCCACCAACTTTGAGCAAGGACATCCTCAAAAATAGGAAACCCTAATTTTACCTTCCGACTAGCCTTCGGGTTTCCAGAAAAAGGCCAACGGTCACACGAACGATCAGGTTTGAGAAGGGGACATTACAGTCCGCCCTCCCCAAGATTGCTTGTCCTCAAGCAATCGCAAACCAGGATGCTGCAATATTTCATCACTTTCCCAAGTCGCATCCTCCATAGGCAGGTTCTTCCACTTCACCAGGTATTCTCTGATGGTTCTTTTCCTCAAAGAACGTTCTCTGAAATCAAGTATCTCCTCCGGAATTAGAACCAACTGTCCCTCTTCATCCAAAGGTGGCAACTGGGATGAAGGCACCACATTATGTCCAAGTGCCTTCTTAAGGCGAGACACGTGGAAGACATTATACACTCTGCTATCAGAAAGTAGCTCTAATTCATAAGCTACTGCCCCAACTTTTTTGATGACCCTAAATGGCCCATAGAAGCGAGGTTTGAGCTTCTCAGCTCCACTCTTCTTGAGAGTAGACTGTCTATAAGGTTGTAATCGAAGATAGACCATATCCCCAACCTCGAAAGAACGCTCAACACGCTTCTGATCAGCATACAACTTCTGCTGATTTTGTGCAATCTGCAAATTATCCTTCAAGGATTTCATTATCTCTTGACTATGCTGCAACAAATCCTTGGCTAGGGGTGCTTTGCTGTCACCAAACACCAAATCTGCAAAACTAGGTGCTTCATACCCATAAAGCGCCAAGAAAGGAGACATCTTAATCGACATATGGAAAGAAGAATTGTAGCAATACTCGCCTATATGCAGCCACTTGACCCAAGCTCTTTGTTGTTCTGACACATAGTTTCTCAAGTAGCCTTCCAACCACTTGTTCACTACTTCAGTTTGACCATCTGTTTGGGGATGGTAACTAGTGCTTGGAGTGAGCACAGTACCACTCATTCTGAAGACTTCTTGCCAAAAGGTACTTAGGAACTTGCTGTCCCTATCACTTACAATGTTCTTTGGCAACCCATGCAGCCTAAACACCTCTCGAAAAAACAGATCTACAACTTGTGCTGCAGAAAAAGTGCTGGTAATGGCGAAGAAATGAGCAAATTTGGTCAGCCTATCCACCACTACATAAATACAATCCTTCCCTTGGGCCTTGGGCAACCCTGTGATGAAATCCATCGAGATGCTTTCCCATTTTTGATTGGGAATAGGGAGTGGTTGCAGCAAACCGGTGGGTAATGTATGCTCATTCTTATTCACTTGACAAACAGGACACTCCTGAATGTAGCGTTGTACTTCTCCTTTCAACCCTTTCCAAGAAAACCTTTCTCGGATCTGCCGATAAGTCTTGAAAAAACCTTGGTGACCAGCAACTGGAATATCATGAAAAGTCAAAAGAATCTTCTTCTTCAGCTTAGAATCAGCCACCAGAAAGATTCTTCCCTTATAGTGGATCAATCCCTCAATCACCTTGTACCTTTCATCATGAAAAGTACCCTCAAGAATGCTGGTTGCAAACTGATTTTTGGCATAATCAGCAAGCAACATGCCTTTCCAATCTGCAGTAAGCTCACACAATGAGCTAAGATGAGGTCTTCTGGACAGAGCATCAGCCACGATATTATTTTTTCCTTTGACATATTCAATGTCAAAGTCGTAAGTTTGAAGCTTACTCACCCATTTTTGTTGCCTCTCATTTAGGTCCTTCTGGTGCATGAAATGCTTGAGGCTATTGTGGTCAGTCTTAACCACAAACTTGTTCCCCACCAAGTACTGCCTAAACTTGGCTAATGCATGCATAATGGCAAGCATTTCCTTGTCATAAATTGAATATGTTCTTTCAACACCCCTTAGTTTTCTGCTCTCAAACACAATAGGGTGTTTGTCTTGCATCAGGACAGCCCCAACTCCTTCACCTGATGCATCACACTGCAGCTCGAATGGCTTGGAGAAATCCGGGATAGCCAGAACCGGACACGAGCTCATGATCTTCTTGAATTTGTCAAAAACAATTTGAGCCTTTTCTGACCAAACAAAGGCTCCCTTTTTGGTGAGATCAGTAAGGGGAGCAGCATTCTGTGAATACCCCTTTACGAATCTCCGATAAAAACCACAAAGACCCAAAAAACCTTTCAACTGAGTCAAGTTCTCAGGTGGTGGCCAATCAACTACTGCTTTGATCTTTTCCGGATCCACCTTCACTCCCTCAGCACTGATTATGTGGCCAAGGTACAATAACTCCTCCATTCCAAATTCACATTTGGAAGCTTTTGCGAACAAACTCTCAGATTCCAAGATACTAAGCACTTCCTCCAAGTGCTTGAGATGATCTTCCCAAGTCTTGCTGTAAATCAGAATGTCATCAAAAAATATTAACACAAATCTCCTTAACTGATTCTGAAAAACACGGTTCATGCAAGACTGAAAGGTAACCGGAGCGTTAGTCAACCCAAATGGCATGACTAAGAATTTGAAATGGCCATAGTGACATCTGAAAGCTGTCTTCTCCACATCAGATCCCCTCATTCGAATCTGATGGTAACCCGATCTTAGATAAATCTTCGAGAAGAACTTGGCCCCATGTAGCTCATCAATGAGCTCATCAATTCTGGGAATGGGGTATCTGTTTTTGATGGTGCTTTGATTCAAAGCATGATAGTCCACGCACATGCGCATGGTACCATCCTTCTTCTTCACAAGAACCACTGCAGATGCAAAGGGGCTCTTGCTTGGGCATATGAAACCCATCTCCAAGAGTTCTTGAATATTCTTCTCGATCTCATCCTTTTGCCTCTTCGGATACCGATATGGAGTTGTGATCACCGGTTTAGCCCCTTCCTTGAGCTCAATGATATGTTCTGAACCCCGTTCAGGTGGTGGTCCAGGAGGCAAATCTGCAAAGACTTTGCTCTTCTTCGTGAGTAGAGACTGAACATCAGGAGGATGGTCTCGTTTAGTCTCAACCGGACTAGCAGGAAGGATCATGCACTCTGCAACCCACTCGGCTTGATCGTGACGGATCAGCCTTGCCATTCTTTTGAATGACACAACCCGAGGGCCCCCATTGGACATTCCTCTTAGAACTATGTTCTTCCCATCAGATTGAAACTTCAGCTCCATAGTCTGCAGATTCAAGGAGATCTCCCCAAGGGAACGCAGCCATTGAATGCCTACGACGGCATCAGTATCTCCAATGTGGACTACATAGAAGTCATCCTTGACTTCGTAATTCCCCAATTGCATGGTCATGTTCGAGATTTTCTTAGTACATGAAATATGGAATCCATCGGCAACCATGACCTTGAAGCCCTCAAACTCCTCTGTTTGCAGCCCCTTCTTTGCTACCACAACTTCATCAATGAAGTTGTGTGTTGCTCCAGTGTCGATCAAGGCAACGATTCGCTGCCCTTTGATCATCCCTCGAACTTTGAATGATTCGTTTCTTTGGAAGCTCGAAAGCTGAGCCAAAACTCCACCACTTTCCTTCTCATCTCCGGACTCTTCTGGAGCTCTTTCTACCTCACTTTCTTCTAAATCAGATTGCTGGTCGGAAAAATCAGAACTACTTTCACCAGCAGAATAGTACTCAATCTGATTGAATTTAACTCCCTTAGGGCAAACATGATCCTGAGACCATTTTTCCCTGCACCGGAAACACAACCCTTTTCTTCTGAGTTCATTCAGGGTTTCAGGATCCAATCTGGTGACATGGGGATTATGATGTTTGAACTCCTTATGCTGAGGTCGCAAAGGAGGTCTATGCTGAGGTCTTTTCCCTTTATCCCTTTTCTGAAAGGGGGAGTTAGATTGAAATTTCGCCTTAGGAGCAGCCCACTCCATGTTTCTTTCCTTCTTCATGGCCTCCTGCAAGGTTGGTGGGTCAAAGGCTTTAATCCAACCTTTGAGAGGTTTTGTCAAACCTTCACTGAAAAGAATCACCAATCTCCTTTCCGTGATTCCAGTCACCATGACTGAGAGTCTCTGAAACTCGGCAATGTAGGCATCAACTGTGCCATACTGTCTCAATTGTGCAAGTTCTCTGAAATGAATTTCAGGATCCTTCTTCTCAAACCTCTCGATGAGTCTAGTGGTGAACTCATCGTAAGTTGTGATAGACCGATGACCCAGAGTAATTAGGCCATGGTACCACCACTCGTGCGCCACCCCATCAAGGTGTAGCGTAGCGAACTTGATCGCTTCTTCTTCTGCCATAGGTCTGAGAGCTAGGTAGTTATCCAGCTTTTGAATCCAAGCTCGGGCTGAACTGGTATCACTCCCATCAAAGTGTGGAAGTGTAACTTTGTTGACAGCTTGGTACAAGTCTCCTTGGTTTGATGGTCTTCTTTGATCAAAGTGTCTCCCTTGTCCTTTGTTTTTCCTTTTGTGATCCATGAAATCGTTATAGGACATATCCATCTTGATGTCGGCAGGTAGAGAGTCATACTCTGCACGACCAAGTCTCAACTGCTCCACGAATGAAGCATTCTCTTCAGGATCTGGCTGAGTGTTAACCGGTGCCAGAAAGGTGGGTTTGAATGGTCTAGATGAGACATAAGTGTTGTTTGAAGCATACGGAACAGCATGTCCATCATGCTGGTTGGAAGCACTGTGCTCTCCTCTATACCCAGTGTTGTTCTGTGGAGTGGTGTTTTGGCCCACTTTCCCCATCATGAGTGAAACCATATCCATCAAAGCATCCATCTTCCTTTCAAATCGCTGTCCTGGACTGATGGATCTCTCTCTGCCCTTACCACTTTCATCTCTACTGTTGGTAACCCTCTCGTTACCCCCAACTGACCTCTCACCTTCTGCCATGACTGTTTCTTGAGAAGACTCCCAATGAGCCCTCAAGACTTCTGAAGCTGTCTGACCCTCTGGAGGCTGATAAGGCTGAAACTGTTTTCCAACCTTCTTGTCTTCCCTTGCAATGTACCTCTTTTCTCTGTCACTCATAGACAGAATGATCACAGGATGGCAAGATCTTGGCTCTGATACCACTGAAATATTCCGAGCCAAATTTTTTCGTTTTTCAATTATCAGATTACAACATTACAATCAAAGTACCCGTTAAGGTTAGAAGGTAAACCAAAACGTACGAAAGCAACTCTAACCAAGAATGGCGCCGATGATGGCGAGCATATGGTCAGAGGATCTTCTACCCTAAATGCTGAATGGGAACTCAACGCCAAGTATGTGCTACCCAATCCAGTACGGAGTGAGGGGCGACCATATGACGGAGTGCTACAGAATACTATGCTTGAAAAGAAATGCTGAAAGCTGAAAACGCTCAACACCCAGAATGTGCTTGCTAACCCAGAATGGGAAAGTAGCTACCATAGGGCGGAGTTGTAACTATTACAATAACTTCAAATGAAAGTGAGCATTACAATCAGATTTGAACAAGAAAGAAAACACTGCCAGTACTACTGTCAGTTTACACCATAAGGAGCATTCGCCTGCCAATATCTTATGAATTTTAAATGATTAGCATTACATCATAGAGAACTATCCTTATCTTGGATAGGGATGCCAAAACAATAACACCTTCGAGGAGCAATACAATAAATCTGATTTCTGTTACAAATCTGCTCTTAAAGGAAATAACAGCAATCTATGGAAATGCTCATATGCTCATATCTTACTAACAACTTGCTCAAATGGTATGATTTCTGATGCACAAGACTTCCCTTAAGATAGCGCTCAAACTAACACCCAAAAACAGACTCGAAATGCAACCAATGATTAATGCACGAACTCCAATGCAACTAAAAAGTACGGCCCAGCTGAAAGGGGCGATTTTCTTTTAAAAATAAATGCAAGCTCTAAAAGATCTACAAACTTGAGAACATTGGCGCCTAAGCCTAGCAAAGACAATGGGTTAATACCCAGAACAATATTTTTGATGTTTTTTGACTTATGATCGAAAACACGAATCTGCTGTATAAAATAATGCAAAATGCTGAAAACTACTAACATGCCAATCAGATCTAACAATGCAATAGGCTGAATACAATGCACGAACTAAATGCAACTCACAAGATAGACTGAATCACCACTAGTTGTTGTCTTGCAAACAAGAAGCGATGCCCGAGCTAGGAGGCCTTCATTCCTCGAAGCAAACCCAGAGCCAAACCGGCAGCATAACAGTACTGTAGTCCAAAGATCCTCAAATGAGAACCCAAGGCTGTCTTTTATAAGTTTCTGTTGACCTTCCTTGAAACCCTAACTTCTTTTCCATAGTCAAAACCCTAATCCCAAGAAATGGAGTCCTTTTCCAAGCATCTTTAATTTTGACTTCATTAAATTTCTCACTTAAATAAATGCGTCCTCCTTAAGGCTTAGTTTTGACTTTGATAAATTCAATATAAATTTAATATAACCTCAATGATGGCGCCACCCTTCAAGTCCACCTTTTAAAATAACATTAAGTTATTTGACTAGGCCAAGGTGATAAAATAACATTTAAATTATAATGTTATTTTCAAGTGAAATGAGCTCAACTCTCCAAATTGCATTCTGAAGCCCGAAACTGAATACGCCACTTGAATCAACTGAAGGGGAAAGTCAACTGCCTGAGACCAACCTGTTTACTGCCAAAAATAGAATTTACTAAAAATAGTAAATTCCTGGAAATGCTCAGAAAGCCAAGACGAACATACCACCGCGAAGCTCTCTGAAAACCCAGAAAGAATCCGCCACTGAATCCACCAACTCTGAGCAAGGACATCCTCAAAAATAGGAAACCCTAATTTTACCTTCCGACTAGCCTTCGGGTTTCCAGAAAAAGGCCAACGGTCACACGAACGATCAGGTTTGAGAAGGGGACATTATAGATGCAAAGTAGGATTTCAACACAAAGTCTGAAATCTGTAACTCTTTGATATTATTTGAAAAAGATAAACTTATAACTATAAAGCTCAAAGTCTTTATGAGTACAAAATTCTGCAGAGTTTTCTTGCTTGCCAAAAAGATACAAATTACAAAGGACCCCCTCAAGTATTTATAGGAGAGAGGTCATGAGAAAAAGGTGGGACGATCCCAACTAACTTGAGAAATTCTCTCAACCACCAACTACTTGCAATTGACTTATTCCAAATTACAAGTCCTATTGTAATTTGACTTGTAACTTGATTACTTGTAATTACAATCTTGAATAATGCGAGTAGCATGGCCACTTGCCATTACAATTTCTGACTTTACATGTAATTTGTCAAAACAAAATTACAAATGCATAATTGAAATTATTCTAAGTGTCCAAGACACGACTCTAACTACATCATCCTTGAGTGGGTCTTCATGCTGCTGTTTGGAAAATATTCTTCCATCTCTGTCTTGAAAGCATTCTATGCTCAATCATGTCACTTATTCAACTCCTTGTGTAGCTTCGTCATGTTGTTGCTCTTTCTTTGTATCATTCTCTAGCCTTGGAATTTGTTTGAAAAATAAGGCCCATGCCTTATATTATTGATTTGGTAGGTCATGTGCGCAAGCAAGACTAACGAGAATGAGACAAAGGGGCTGCAAAAGTGAGGTCGAAGCTCAATTTCGGGTTTTGGAAACAGCATTACATGTGTGGAAAAAACAAGAACATTGACTTGCATTTGTGGAGAATGAACATGCAACTTCATATGTGTATGGGAAAATACAAGTTTTGCACTTGTGATTGGATCTCAAAGAC
Organism: Sequoia sempervirens; assembly: GCA_007258455.2. Lineage (NCBI taxonomy): Eukaryota > Viridiplantae > Streptophyta > Pinopsida > Cupressales > Cupressaceae > Sequoia > Sequoia sempervirens. The sequence goes on along the minus strand of VDFB02000015.1, from coordinate 7,016,555 downwards.
TCATTTTCAAGTGTTTTTGAATGCATTTTGGACCAATTTCGGGTTTTGGAAGGCTGACAACGAGTGCAAAGTGTAATCGGGATTTTTGGGACATACTGCAAGTTAAAAAGTGCAAGGTAGGAAAAATGAGAGGTCATTGCAAGTTTTCATTTTAACTTGTAACCTTGGTCAAAATCTCCTACTTGTAATCAGATTATGAAAACCCGATTTTCAACCAAGGGCATCATTTTTGCAGAAAATGATAATGATGATGAAGAAAAATGGTAATGGCAAATGAATGAAAAGCGAATGGGAAGGCGAATGAAAGAGAAAGAAAAACGTTTTTATGAATGAAGGGCGAATGAATAATGATGGCGTATGAAAGAGAATGAATGAAGGGCGTATGAAGTGGAAAAACACGTTTTCAGCCATACACGTTTTTTTTATAATATGCAATCTCAATCTCCATAGAAAGGCAACCCAAGAACAAAAGATTTAAAGCAACAAAAACAGAAAAATAAAAAGAAACAAAGAACATACCTACAACAAGAGTTTACAAGCCAAAATAAAGAAAAATAAATAAATAAATAAAACCCTAGGCGCCTTGAGCAAACTCAAATCTGCAAAAACGTGGCAATGGTAGAGTTTGCTCAAATCTGCAAAAACGTGGCAATGGTAGAGCAAAAATAAGGGATTTAATAAAGTTGCAGACCTTGCCAAGTGTTCTTCATGCCAAAAATCTCTCCGATCGGGGTGCATATGAGCAAGAGCAAGTTAAAAATCCACAAAAACACTTGCAAAACTAATTTTGGGTTTTTTGATGCTCATTGCAAGTGAAAAATAACTTGTAAAACTTCATTGCAAGCATTTCGGGTTTTTTGATGCTCATCGCAAGTGAAAAATAACTTGTAAAACTCCATTGCAAGCATTTCGGGTTTTTTGATACACTTTGCAAGTGATTTAAGTTAAAATAGGAACTTTTAGAACTCATTGCAAGTTACTTTAACTCAAATATGACTTTTAAAAGTCATTGCAAGTGACTTTAAGTGAAATCGGAACTTTTTTAAGTCATTGCAAGTGACTTTAAGTGAAATTGGAACTTTTTTAAGTCATTGCAAGTAACTTTTTAAAAATAAAAAGAAATAGGAACTTTTTCAAGTCATTGCAAGTGACTTTAAGTGAAAACGGAACTTTTTTAAGTCGTTGCAAGTAACTTGAAAAAGTAACTTGTAAAGTGAACAAAAAGTAACTTGTAATAAGAGCAAAAAGTTCTTATCACTTACTTGTAATAAGAAACCAAAACCCCTACTTGCAGTGATGCCCCAAAAACCTGAAATTGACCAAAAACACACTAAAAATGACTCAGAATTTCACGAAAACAGACGAGAGTGAGTGAAAAATGTTAGCCAAAAGGACTATAGACCCAAAACTGAAATTTTCTGACTTTTGCACCTCGTAAAGCGTGCCTTAGAAGAGAAAATATTCAAATTTTATCAAAATTTTAATAGGTTATCCCAATTTTTAGCAAGTCAAAAATTAGGGACAACAAGCTTGAAAGATACTGATCGCGGTGGGATACACTGGTTTTCAAAAATTCTGGCATTTTACCCCTCATTTTGGGTGTCGAAGCTGGAAACCCTAATTTGACTTGCATGTATATCAAATGACCTTCGTTTGACCTCGTTTCTGTTGCACTTCGCCCTGTTTGTGATTCTGATGCGCTGGGCAGCTGTCGGAATGGACCTACTAAAAATAGTAAGTCTTTGAAAACTGGTCATCTCGCTTTGCATGTCACACCACTGTGAAGCCCTCGAAAAACCCACAAGGAATATGCAGACATGCGCTGAAAACTTCGACATGCAAACCCTAAAAATAGCCTCTGAAGGCTAAATACTGAAAGTCATCGCCTCATTTTGCATGTTATACCATCGTGTAGGTTTCAGAAGACCCAGAAAGAATCTCCAGACATGCATTGAAGAATTCTGCATATACACCCTAAAATTTGCTCTGGAAGCTACACTTGCTAAAAATAGAAAGTTGTCTGTTTCAGCTCAAAATTTGCAGACGAGTAGCTTGACATGTTCTGGATGCAGTGTAATGATCAAAACTTCGAAAGTGCTGAAAGAACACCCTGAATTGGACACTTACTAAAAATAGTAAGTCGCCGGAATTTGATGAAATTTAGCTGGGAACCTGCTGGAAGCATGCTGACTGCAACGTGAAGCTCAGATTCCAACTTATTCACTCCATTTGACTTCAAATTGATCGGAAGAAAGCAAACCCTAATTCTTAGACTTAGCCAAAATCTCACGTTTAAGCTCACAGACTAGCACATCCTCGGAAAGCAGACAGCAGAAAGAGACAGAAAGAGAGAGAGAGAGAGAGAGAGAGAGAGAGAGACAAAACCAAAGCCAAAAGACCAAAATGGAGCAAAAATTAGGGGGTCCCCATTTGCAATGGGGCGATGTGTGAAAAAGGTCACAACAGGACCAAACAATCTACTTGTTCATTGCCTCATTAAGCTAACCCATAAGGGATTTTTCTCCATCAACAAATATTAGCACTCTAACCAAGCACTCAAATTTGTATATCTCATATGCATCCATCCAAATGACTCATCAAAAACAAGTCACGCGATAGAGACACCATCCATGTGACTCACAAAGCTACTTCCTACCCAATCTAGTGAAATAAATATATGTTTCATGTTCATTGTTTGGGCACAAATTCTGCAATTCTAGAAAGTGAGTGGCAAACTTTATCACACCTAATCACTCAAGCTCATTTCCCTCAATGAAGGATTTCATCATGTTTAGCACCATAGCATGATTATATAAGAATTTTGTGATGGATCTCTCACTCTCTAATGTAAATTTAACCCATTGAAGTTATTGTCTTAAAGGGTTAAATCAAGGTAATGTGCTACACATGGTTACAAAGCAATGTAGGAATGCTTATGCATTAGAAGTTTGTCTACCACCACACAATTTGTTGCATTATCTATGATAAATTACACTATATATTGTGCCCCAACCTCCATCACTACCCTATCAAACAAGTACAAAACAAACGGGTTGATATCACTCTATTAGATGCATCTAGAGATTTGAGGAAGACCTTTGCCACTCTCAAATGACACAAAGAAGTTGATCAATATGTAGTTCCTTCTATCAATCCACCCATCTGACATTATGGTGCAAATTGTCTTCTCCCACTTTTTGCAATATTGATGCAAGAGCATCTGGGTCCGAATGCAATCTTACATCAACCAAAAATATTTCCTTTTCTTGTTTTCAGTTTTGTTGCATTTTTGTTTCCAGTAGTATTGATTTTTGGGTAGTTGATTCAAGAGGATTTTCCAAGTCAATTTGGCCAAGCTAATGAGATCACCTTGTAAAGGAGCCTAATGGGTATCTACAAATCAAATTTGATGAGAATTGGATGACAACCGACTAAGTTATGCTCATGCAGGTTTTTGGTCTACTACTGAACTTTTGCAAAGATTTACTGTTGAACCGGCCTTATGCGAGTTTTAGGTCTGCTACTAGACCTTATGGAAATTTGCTGCTGAATCGAACCGTTTACAGCTGGTTCCAATGTTTTTGCTCACACAACCAGCACCGATGGGTTTTTCCGCACTTGAGGGAACTTCAAGGTCAACTAGCTTTGCAAGAATCTCGTGGCCATCAAGACTTGCAGGCACACTCAACTAAACCAACCTTTTAAAACCAGATAATCTAGTTCAAATGAACGGTTCCAATGATGATGTCAATAGGGACAAGGGTTACTTGCCAAAAGATAATGTAAGCATGAGGTAATGATGACATCACCATGTACAGATTACGGGAATTCTCTTGTGAACTGAACTAGTATGGATTGCGAACTTCTGCTAGCCAACTAAACATGCAGAACTTCCACTTGCTATTGGTTTGTGGAACTTCCACTTGCTACTGGTTTGTGGAACTTCCACTTGCTACTAGATTTTGTTCATTTTTGTAACAAATTAGTTGTTGTAACTACTAGAATCTGAATTGGTTCAATTTCCTAACTACCCAAGGAATAAAATGGAGATCGATTCACACATGGAGGGGGGTTCGAAAGGGGGAAGATAACATAAAAAAAAAATCAAAGCTCAATGATGAAGCATTTGAAATGATCTAGGGTTTGGGGCACGTTGATTAGGGTTATCTTAAAGACGAATTATTTCTGAAGAATAGTGATTTGGATTATAAGACTGTTGATCTTAAATAATTTCATTATATTCCTGAGAATTTGAATGTGGCATATGAATAAAGATTTAAATTTTTTTATTTTTGTGTAGAATTTCCTTGTTGTAGTTGCATGATTAGGCTTTCTGGCAAGACCCCCTCATCACAACTGCAAATACTCAACAAGTACCTCTCTAACATCCTGCACAACATCTTTTATCATATCAACTCTATGGCTCCCATAACATGGGGCCCTAAAATCAAGACCTACAATAGCAATGGCATCAACCATTGTCTACCAATAAGAAGACCATGTTGAAATGACCCCCTTATGATTTTCTCAATTTTTTCACAATCAACAATTCAACAATTTCACCCGTCAGTGTTAGCAAAACCAAAACCAGCAATGGAAATGTAACCCTACACCAAGAATGTACACCAAGATCCCAATGACAGGTAAGGTGTGAGCATATGGTGTTGGGGATCGTTAGTTTGTAAACTGAAATGCTGAAAAATTACAGTGCAACTCGACCATTTATTCAACGGGAGTGATTTGATAGCTCAGCCGATCAGCATGATGAAGAATGCAAGTACATGGAAAGTAAAGTAATGGGTGGCTTGCTGACCCCTTCCGCTTGTTCAGCGGGCAGTACAGAAAGTAAAGATAGTGAGGCCTGTCTCTTCCACCAATGGTGGGAATGATAAAATATGCAAGAAAGTAAATAAGGCAGCGAAGCCAGCCTTCTTCCACTAAAAGTGGGAATACAATAGAAGTTGCAGAAATATTAAAGAGCTGATCAATACTACTGAATCAGCATTACAATATGAAATAGAATCCTACAAGAGCCAAGTATTATAAATGTCCAAGTGTTGTAAATGATATAGAATGTCTCTCCAACTCCAAAAGACTCCCAAACATGAAAATCAAGCCAAAACTCCAACTCCTAACAATTCTGACATAACAGACCAGCAAACTAAAAACACACACCAACAACTAGAAAACTCACTAAAATCTTCATAACTCTCTCAATACTTCACCAAATGACATGAAATCAATTGCAAATGAAAACTAGGATGACGGCAACCAAGTCTAAGTGAACAAACTGCATCAAACACCCAACCACAAATTAAACACAATTTCCAATGCAGTGACAGGCAAAATACAGCCTTCAAGAGGGCAACCTACAAGATAAAATCATAGGCTCCAAAATAAAATCTGAAACTTTGCAAGAAGGGGTGCCCTAGATAGACTCAGAAAATGGACCAATAGCCAAAACCATCAAAAATCCGTGCACGGAGCTATGATCGAAAATCACTTTCGGCACTTCAAACTAGCAACCTATAAAACTGAGAAAAACATCAAAACTTCAACAATAATGCTCAATATGCACTTCTGAATGAAGCACACTCTCAACTGACCATCTAGGGAACCATAGTTTCAGGCCCAAAGAATGGTGTAAATCTAAGCACCCCCTTAGCCAGGTTCTGAAACCAATCCAGTAGCATTTCAATAAGATAAACAATATATACAAAACAAAGAGCCCAACACTCTTATTTATAGCCTTTTCTCAACTCCAATTCAAATCTTCTTTTCCCTCCAATTAGGGCGCCCAAGGTGAAATCCACATTTACCTTCAATAAACTCTAATTTGTATTTCATTAACCTCCTCCATTTAGGCATCCAAAAGCACATACGGAAAATACTTTATATTTATCCAAATATCTTCTCCAAAGTGTCCCATAAGTTAAGTGAAAATAAACATTATAAATCACTTAAATAATTTCCTTTATGAAGTCGTCCATTATTGCAAAGGAAATATTTTCACTTAAAACATTATCTCACCCAAAAATAGGCATCCTCCAGCCTTAGCCAATTATTTCTCCAAAATATTAAAATATTTTACCTCCACAAGTGAAGTGCCCAACTCAAGCTCAAACCTGCCAAAAATAGCTCCAAGAGTGTGGGATGACCAACTGCTCAACTGACCTGCCAGAAATAGCCACTGCACTGAACTGTTGAAAAACTGCTAAAAATAGCACTGCCAAAAATAGTACTTACTAAAAATAGCATACTGCTAAAAATAGTAAGTTGTTCCAAACTCATTTTGAGCACAAACCGGGCAGTCATCGCAACTTACTAAAAATAGTAAGTCCGAAAAAGTTCTTTGATTCAGTTGCATGTCACACCATCACGAAGCTCTTTGAAAACCCAGAATGAATCTAGAATCAGAACTGTAAAACTCCAACATGCAAGCCTCCAAAACTGCCAAGGAAATAGCCAAAAATGCAAGTTATTATCTCATCATACATGTTACCACATCCCGAAGCTCTCCAAAAACCGAGAAAGCTCCACCAAACATGCATCAGAAAATCTCACATGCAAGCCTTCAAAACCTTCTTTAAAAGTGGAAACCCTAATTTCAGCTTCTGATTGGCCTACGGGCTTCCGGAAATAGGCTATCAAACACAAAAGAGCATATGGCTAAAATGGGGACATTACACATGCAACATTGAATGGGATATTCAAGTAATACCAAAAATGGACCATATCTTTTTAGCCTACATATGAATGTTTTCCTTCCATACAACGCTCTCCAACAACAATGGGGTTCCATATGTTATATAAGGGGGAAAAAAATCAGATTTTTGAACCAATATTAGGTTTTCTAATCGAGGAAGATGATCTAGTACAAGGGGAAAAAAATTCAGATTTTTTAACCAATATTAGGTTTTCTAATAGAGGAAGATGATCTAGCAATAGAAGAATTGGCATAAAAAGGTCAAAGAATTTTTGAATAACCAGCCAAAAACTCACAATTATTCACTAAATTGTGTTGGGTTCAATGGTCATTGAACAACCTACAAGTTTTCAGCAATTTTTTGACAAAAAAACTCAGCATGCCGGTTTGAACCGGCACAACCCAACCAAAAGTCTATGATTACTCGTGATTGAATACATCTTTTCGTCAAATTTTGCTTCCATGAGATGAATGATGAATGGAACCCACTGCTTTGGAATTTCCACCCTTTAAACTCCTTCCTTGCCGACAAAGCTTTTGAAGCATTGAATGACTTATAAGTCATCCTTGTCTCGCAATTCTTACCTTTGTAAGATAGATCCAATCACAATCCATCATGTATTAGAACTAAGTAACCGAAAGCTTCCACGAACATTTTAATTGAATCTTTTTATTTTTGTGGGATTTGACCCATGTTTTAAGTCATTCATGAATAGTCATTACAATAATGACATTGTGCTTCAAGTTTGTGACATGTTTGAGCATTACATAGCTTTATCTTTTTCTCTCACCTTGCCATTCATGATTTTTGTGCTGAGTCGCTGACTCGCTTTAACACGGGGAGCTTTCCCTATGTGTTTTCAACCTTGACCTTTATTATGGTAATCCCTCCACCTTATAACTCAATCAAGCCTGATGTGCTCTTCGTAGTAATGATTTAAGTGCACTTGAGTAAGAACAATTGACTTTCACAGAAGTTTTGCTATTTCTACCAGTGAGCATCGTCTAAAACAATGAGTGTACGTAGACAATTAACGGTTATCATAAATGGGTTTATTGTTAACCAAATAAATTGACTCGAAACTACGCAGTTGAATTGAATTGCTATAAATCATCACATAATACTCATGATTTACTTCAACGTGTTTTTTATCTTTTACCGGTTTATATGTTTTTAGAAGCCTTGAAGCGAGAAAGTTTCAAAAATCGATCTATAGTGGTTTTTGTAGTCGGTTCCAGCGTTGATTTGCAAGGTGGGTGTTGTTGAAACTAAAAAATGTAATTCATACCTGAAATCGTAGTAGTCCAGAGTGATGAGGAGGGGGGGCTGATTTGAGGTGGTTAATTGCGGATTGCAAGTGATGTGCTGCCTCCGCCAACGTTCCCGCTGCTCCCAACGTTATTGTCCGGCACCATACATTCCCTTCCCCTTTACATGACCCGTTTTCCTCTAATCTTAATGTTAGCGATGCTTTCACACTAGCCATCCACCTCCGACGCCGCCCTCGCCATCGCTCCACTGGAAATGACAGTGATACTGGCATCCCAACATAGGTGTTTGCGAGGACGAATCCCTTCATACTCGCAAACAAAACTACACACTACAAGTGGATAATAGCAATATAATCCACTATTGCTCTAAACGGCCAATTTCAAATTGTTTTAAGAGTCCACGTTTATTTAATCTTGCGATATCTTTTTTTAAGAGTGGCGATGTAAATAATCTTTTCAATTATTGGATCATAACGATCAATCATTTGTTTACAAAAATTATTTGGTAGCAAGGTTGAAAACAGAATCAGCAAATGGACAAAACAATCTACGTATTGCTCATAGAAGAGGCTATCATCGAAAAATTTTGGGAAAAGGAGAAATGTTTTTTGGGTGTTTTGTTGATTTTAGGAAAGCTTTTGACACGGTTCCCAAAGATAAGTTATGATGTAGAATGAAAGAACTTGAGATTCCTAAACACTTAAGAATGGTTGTCCATAAGCTTTATGAAGAAGTTAAAGTCAAAATCAGGACTTTGGCAAGCATTTCATAAAGTTTTAGGAGTGGCATTGGGGTAAAGCAAGGGTGCCCCTTATCCCCTACACTCTTCGGTTTATATATTGACAAACTTGAAGATAGGCTAAATTAGTATGGTGGAGATGGTGTCCGTTTGGAAAAGTTTGTGATAAAGTGATGACCTTCTTTTGATTGCTAAATCAGCTTACGGGTTGCAAGAACGCTTATATGCCTTTCAACATTTATATAGAGCACTAGGGATGCAAGTCAATACCAGCAAGACCAAAATCATGATTTTCTCCAACAATAGAAAGCAAAACCAACATAAGTTCTACTTTGATGGCAACACTCTTGAAGTTGTAACTGAGTAAAAATACCTTGGGATCGACTTCAACAAGCAGCTTAAATGGGAGGGTTGTAAAAAGAAAAGAACTTTGGGAGGTTAGAAAGCTTTATATGCCCTTCAGAATAGATGTAGAGAGGTTAAGTTATGGGATTGGAAAACTATTCAAATTCTTTTTGGACTTTTAGTGCTTCTAGTGGTGCTCTATGGGTGTGAATTGTGGGCTACTAGCACCTCAAACTCAAAGTGGAAACAAATGGAGAAAATTCAAAAATACTTGATCATAAGAAAGTTCAAAATAAAATGTTCTATTCCTTACAAGATTATGCTAAGTAAAATAGGGGCTACTCCTATTGAGGCAATTGTTATGATTTGTCTTATGGGATATTTAAAAGAATTGAACAAATGAAAGTTAGTAGATGGCCTAAGGTTGTTTTAATTGACACCATTAGCAAAAGGAAGAAGACATGGATGAAACAAAACAATAAATGGATGAGCAAATAAAATATATACTTGAATGATTGCCCCACAAATAATAAAGAGATAAAGACTTTTGTTTTGGATAAGTTCCACAAATGAATATGGGTTAAAGTGCTAGGGAGAAAGAAGAAGTGTTACCTCGGGGTGTTCAACCCCACTTGTGATCATTAGCGAAAAACATACATAACGGCTAATATTCTGTGGAGAGCCAAGATTCTTATTGTTTAATTAAGAACCAACTCTCATCATCTTCAATGTGAAACAAGATGGTGGAAAAGGCCTAAAGAAGCATGGGAAGAAAGAGTATGTATTTTTTGTAATACCAAGGTAGTGGAATCAAAAAAACACTTTATTATGGAGTGTAATGCCTTCAAGGACAATGGAGCCAAACATGCCAATATCATGGCAGTTGTTTCTTTGTATATTTTATTTAGTGAGGAGATTATTGAAAAGATGGGGATGCTCATAATCTCTTTGAAGGAAAAGGATTGAAATGTAAAAGACCAAAATGGTAAGGTCGGTTGTCCCATAGGCTATTTTAAGCCTCATGGATGTTAAAAGTCATTCATTCATTCATTCATTCATTTAAATTGTATCAAGTGACTTTTGGTCTATTAGTGAAGTTGAATGGTATGAAAAGAGTCCACCAAAGATCGAGTCTTATTGAATGTAAGGGTGATGATGCTCTAAAAGGGATGAGACTAAGATTGTGCCCTAATGATTCTAGTAGAATGGGATAGTCCTTAGTCTTTGGATCTTAGCTAAAATAGGTTGATTATTTGTGCAACTGTACTCTCAAAACCAACAAGTTACAAAAACAATTGATACCAACATGTTACAAAAATGATAAGAGGTTGTTGTAAAACCTCTTAATAAAAAAAAAGCATATTACTTAATTAAGATTTGAAAAGAAAATAAACAACCACTTTTAAATATCTAATTTAAATAATGTTGTAATGGTGAAATTTGCATGCACATGCTAATGTAAAACCTCTAAATAAAAAACATGTATTACTAAATTGAGATTTGAAAAGAAAATAAACAACCTCTTTCAAATATCTAAGTTAAATAATGTTGTAATGGTAAAATTTGCATAGCCATGCCAATTCCCATTTTGTTTTGGGTCCATTTTGAGAGATTGTCTTAGTACAATTACATAGTGACATATGACACACTTTTGTGTTAAGTTTGGCTGCTTTCCCAATCCTAAACCACCTTCATTTATTTTACCTCCATAAGCTCATCCCTATCCCTAATCTCAATGTTTATTATCACACATTCCCATATTTTATTTGCCTAGATTCATACATTCATCTCTAGTCCCTAGATTCCATATCCCTTGTCCTTGTTCATTTTCATGACACACGAGATCGATCTGAAGCTAGCCTAAAAATTAAAATTTTAAAATTTAAATGGCTAACTTTCACCCCTTTCTAATAACCATTAGGAGTAGACTTGGCATAGATTGTTTGATGATTCATCACATTGATTTTTAAAGATATTCATTTTGATATTAATTCATATCTAATAATCATCTAAAAATCCTAAGAATTCAAGGAACATTCAATAGGGATATTTCAATGTGGAACTTTCAAAGGAATCAATACTTACATTATAGTTGTCATATTGATCACTTACATGCTTTCCTATAGTCTTTCGATCATTTTTCATAATTGTAAAGCTAGTCATTTAAGGGTGTTAACCTATGAGAACTCAACTTTGGTTGATCTAACTGTGAATAGGAACAAATCAGGATTAGACGATCAATGGATATTCAATAGAAAATATTAAATCAAATCAATAAAACCCTACATCCAATGACCAAATTAGACCTATTACCAATGAAGTGTGTGCACAATTTGAATGAAAGCAATCAAAAGAGTGTAAATTAAACTAAACTAATCTAATCTACTTTACCTCACCCAAAAATGCCTAGCCTTACTCCATTGTCAAAAGTATAAGAATTATGTTGTTTCATATGATATGTGGATTGCTCATAAACATAGCATAACCTAGTTGTACAAAAGCAAGATTGATGATGATGCACTATAGGAGCTTGGATGAAAATTCAAGGAGGTTGGATGCGAATTCAAGGAGTTGAATGATCAAAGGATGTTTGATTTATACACTTCTAGGACATGAGATCAATGGTGTGAGTTGTGAGATGAGATCGATGGATGAGGATTGATGAGAGATCAAAATGATCATGCATGAGTTTGCATGGAGAGATGAAGTAGAGTGAAGTGAAGATCACTCACTAAATTTAGCAAAGTTACTAAATTTAGAAGAGTTCACTATATTTAGGATTAGAAGACTAAAGTACAGAAAATGATATTATTAGGAAATAAATAAAATAAATACTTTATTTATTTTTAGAGGAATGTGCAAACTAAATAAAATAAATAATTTATTTAATTATGGAGGAATAATTAACTAATTAAATAATTAAGAAATTATTTAATTATGGGAGATGAGAAAGAATACATGATTTGATTAAAAATTATTTAATCATGTGGATAAGAGGGTATTTGGAATTAATTAAATAATTAAAAAAATATTTAATTAAAATAGATGAGGGAAAATGATTTAATTAATTAATTAAAGATGATGGAGGGAAAATGATGAAATAATTAAATAATTAAAATATTATTTAATTTATGTGAGAAATGGGTTAGTTTAATCAAAATTTGAAAATTATTTAATTAACAGTGATGAAAGGAGTGATGAGTGATGATGGTTGAAAATGTTGAATTAGAAGAATGTGTGAGACATTTTTAGGTGTCTACATTTTACCCCTTTGAGATAATGTACCATGTTGCGTTGTTTCAAAGACATGTTGATATGGAAAAATTTGGTGATAATGATGCCCCACTATGCCCTAGTGGATGAAAGAATAATGGAAGGATGGTAGGTTTCCCCCTCGAGAGATCAGTCGAAAAAAAATAATTTTTAGGTGGGGCTCATAATAGGTAAACAGGATAGGTTCAATGAAGATGGGGACGAAAATCAAACTTAGGCTTTAGATGTTTAGTCATCAATTTGAGTGCAATGAATGCTAGATGAAGGGAGTCTAACAAATGTGTCAAAGAAGGAATGATGCCTTTGAAACCAGAAACAACACATTTGATACTCAACATGACACATTTGAATGTGTCGAGACGCATTTGAAGGTGTTGAGTCGCATTTGAGATAGTGTGATGCATTTGTTTCTTGGTTTGTAAATGATATGGATGTCACAATGCATGTGATTCTGTTAAAGTGACACTTTTGAAAAGGATCTCACAAATGATTAGGTAATGTGACACTTTTGATTTTCTAGGTCGCATATGATTAGAAAAAACTCTATTAGGTCATATTTGAAACAAAGAGCTGCAAATTTTGGACTTTTTGGGTTGAATATGAGTTAGTATGGAAGAAGAAATGAGATAGAAGAAATGATTTTTAGAAATAATGAATATATGGATAAAATTTGGATGATGATGGATAGATGAATAGATAGATAAATGGATAAATGAATGATGTTGATCAAATATTGATGAAAGCTATTGAGATGATTTTGGATTTTATTCAAAAATAGGATGTGAAAGATTATTTTGTTTTTGTTTTGGTTATGCTAAAAAATGTAGAGAGCAATCCTTATTTTGATATAGCAAGTAGACACTATGCACCAAGGTATGAAGAACCAGGGTGGTGTCGTATCTATTGTATGGAACTTGACTCTACAAACAAATACATGAGTATCCTTGCTTATACCTAACATACAAAAAACTTTGTTTGATCATGTGAGAGAATGAAGCTCAAAGAAAGTGAGGCCTATGCACAAAAGGTATAAAGAACCTTATATGCAACATTTGTTTGTATTGCCTGAAAATATCTCTACACACGCAAGGAAAGTATTCACCATGGTAGTATTACAATATCATCCCACTTACATAGTAGATGAAAGCATTGACTATACCCCATTTCATACTCCTCTAGACACTAAGGTATTGAAGATCAAGGTAGCTTCAAGCAAGCGGTGAAAAGAGACAAAAGGTAAATCAAAAGAAAAGACCAACTGAAAAAACATATCAAAGCCATTATATCTCTTTCCAGAGAGACTATTGTTTTTATCCAAGATGATGCCTATTATAGGAACGATATTCGTTAAGGCAGTTTTTTGGATGTTGATTTAAGCAATTGACATGAAGGTATTGAGTTTGTTTCACCAATGATCAATGCTTGCAATTTTTCATGAATGTTCTAGGTTTTGATGATTGTTGTATTTTCTTTTGTTTACTTTGCTAAAGATGGGTGTGATGATAGGTTTATTATGGAGGATGATTTTATCATGGATGGGCGAGTTATGTTGATTTTTTTTGGTGAATTTTTGGGATTATTTGAATGGATTTTTTTGATTTGGATGTTTTTGGATTTTGACATATTTGAACATTTTTTATTTTGACATATTTGAATTTTTTTATTTCTGACTATTTGAGGTTGTTTTTGGATTTTGAACTATTTGGATGTTTTTGTATTTTGGATTATTTGAATGTTTTTGGATTTTGGATTATTTGAATGTTTTTGGATTTTGGATTATTTGAATGTTTTTAGATCTTTGACTATTTGGATGTTTTTGAATTTTTGATTATCTGAATGTTTTTGGATTTTTGACTATTTGGATTTTTTGGATTTTTTACTATTCAAATGTTTTTGGATTTCGACATATTTGGATGTTATTTTAGATTTTTGACTATATGAATATTTTTGGATTTTCAATTTGAGGTAATGAACAAGGATCCAATTTAACTACTAGGTTTTGGAAAGTTCCCCTAGTTATATGTAGGATTATTTTATTATAGAATAGATGAAGTGACCCTAGGATGATACTAGGTGAGATGGGTAACCCTAGATATTGTTAAATTACCAAGCCATGCTAGGTGTGTAAGCCAAAATATGGTAGATGGATGAATGAATATGGATGAAATGTTGGATTTGTTATGGATGGATTGGAAAATAATTTTGATAGATGGTAGATGGTGCTCATTACACATGATGCATGTTTACCAAGTTTTCACCAAGGTACTTTTCCAAAGCACCACTGAAGTGGTTTTCAGTAGAGGATGATTTCTATCTTTACTATTTTTTCCTTTTTTTGGGGATTTTGATGGGATACTTTGATGGGTTTAAGTGTGGAATCGCTTGAGGTGACCGTTGTTGATGGGCTCTTGTAAGAGACCACCTTCAGGTGTAGCTAGTTGATAGGCTCTTGATCTATAGCTCATTGCGACTACAAATGGTCCCAACCAGTTTGGTTCAAATTTGCCCTTTTTTCTTGATCTAGTTGGTTCTTTTGATTTCCCTTGAGGATTAGATCACCTACTTGGAAGTTTTTATTCTTTATCTTCTTGTTATAACTATGAAAAAGATGATTTTGGTAAGCTTGGAGATGATTAAGTGCACTGAGATGTCTTTCATCTAGTAATTCTAACTCATGTAATATGGATACTTCGTATTCTTCATAGTCAACAAGTTGTTGCAATGACACCCTTAATGAAGGAAGTTCGACCTCGATAGGCAAGATTACCTTGATGTCATAAACTACAGAATATGGTGTAGCACTAATAGGCATTCAAATACTAGTACGATGGGCCCATAAGGCAAGATTAAGCTAGGGGTGCCAATCTTGACCAATGTCATTAATTATCTTCTTGAGGATATTTAGGATATTTTTGTTAGATGCTTCAACTTGAGTATTTCCCTAGGAGTAATATGGCATGGAAAAGTGATGTTGGATATAAAATTGGGAGCAAATATTTTGAACAACTTCATTTTTGAAGGGTGTACCATTATCTACATGATGATAGCATGAGGGACACCATACTGACAACTTAGATAGTTTAGGATAAACTTAGAAATTTGTTTTCCAGTGATGTAGGTGAGGGGGATGGATTCTATCCACTTCATAAAATACTTATTGGCAGTGATAATTAACTTACGACTATTTGATGATGTGGGAAAGATCTTGCCTATGAGGTCAAGTCCCCATTGTGAAAAAGGTCCATGGTGTAGTGATAGGTTGCAACTCTTGTGCTAGCGTGTAAATAAGATTGCCATGTTGTTACATCAACATCAATACTATAAAAACTTCTTATCAAACTCATGTGCCTCTTAATCCATGTTAGGCCAATAGTATCTTGGGGTAAGTGCAAAAATATGGGGGGCCAAAAAGGCGGTTTAAGTGGCCACTTTTTTTTTTAAATCAGGAAATACTGACCTTGGATGTGAAATTGAGGATAGTTACACTCAAAATTTTGAGATGCAACAAAAACAAGGATCATAGTGCTCCAATTCTACTTTCTAAACTACTAATTTATTTTGAAAATAGTTGAGATTAAGGGGTTCAAAAGAGGGATGCATAGAAATTGGTGTTGTTTTTGTCAGAAAAACATAACATAGCAACTTTTGTGCGTACCTAGCACAGTGAACTTTTTTTTAGTATTTTTAAAATCGCTTCGCTGAGAAATTAGCTAACAATATGTAGTTGATGCACAATTTTTCTGATAATTTTTTAATGAATATTTGATTTTTTACTAATTTTCAAAGTGGACACTTCCTGAAGAAAAAAAATAAAAAAAATTCGTCGTGCTACCCCTACAAATTTTGGAAACTAATTGAAATTTTCTCTTAAAAAAAATAAAAAATTGTAGAATGGAGTCTAGTTTCTAAAAGTGTAATTTATTTGGAATTTCAATGAACAATTAATTTATAACGAAAAAAACACCAAAAACTACTTTTTTCCAAAAAAGAGACACACAAACAAAGGAAATTATAGATGAAAGGCTTAACATTGTTAAAAAGTGAAAAAAATTACATTGTTGGATATCTAAGAGATAGCCTAACATTACCCAGGTGTTTGATTTGTTCGACATTGAAACTCGTGCAATCCTAACGATGAGCACATACCTGATTATGTGAAATATTGTAGAATTTGCAAAAACACGTCTTTGGTCATTGGGAAGGCCCTCCAAGCCTTTGGGTTTGTATTCCAAGCAAAATAACAAGCCTAAGGCTTGGGGATTCCCAAAACAAGATATAACACGAGCACGTTATATCGTAGTTTTGACATGGTTTTTTGTGTTTGTGTGGGGCATGTCTAGCAAGACATAACGCGAGCACATAATAACGCGCTTGTGTTAGGTCTTGCTTTATGTTAAATGCTACTCTATTGAATGTATGTTTATATATTTGTATGTTTGTATTAACATGTATGCTTGTATGTCATGTATGTATGTATGTATTCATGCTTGTATGTATGTATGTTTGCCTGCATGTATGTATGTATGTAAGATTGTATCTACATATGTACATGTATGCTTGTATGTATGTAGGATTATATGTACATATGTATTATGCTTGTATGTATGTAAGTATGTATGTCTTTAGAGGGAGGGAGAATTTTAAGAGAGAGAGTTGTCTAAGTAGGGTGGGAGGGAGAGACCTGAGAGAGAGAGAGAGAGGTAGAGAGGTAGTGAGAGAGATTCTTGAGAGAGGGAGAGGGCGTGGAAGGGAGAGTCTAAGAGAGAGGGAGTGGGAGAGAGGGGGTTGGAGTGAGAGGGACTTATCTAGGTAGGGTGGGAGGGATA